>UXGC01000599.1:0-79929 GCA_900480045.1 Eurytoma adleriae | reverse complement strand
TTAGTTAAACTTGATCTCATTACGTGAATATTTTCAATTCCAAAGAATTGAAATTTAATATTATCATAAAAATTTTCATTTTCATAGCCTTTTCCTGCAGCTCGATTGGCCATTGCATTAATCTGTATAAAATTTTAAAATCAATTTCTATAACAATATAATATTTTTTAATTAAATATTCTTACCCGTGGCCTTGTGTCAACTACATAAAGATATGATGAATGAGGATTTGTACAAAGTAGATTATAGAGCATTTGTTCATCTTTTAAACAACGTGCATTAAAGCCAGAAAGTGGCTGACTGCATCGACAAATAGATGCCTGTTAAATAAAATAATATGAAATAATAAAGAAACTTTTTCATTGAATTCTAAAAAATTAAAATTAAAACTGAAACTTTATTATTAAATACCTTATTATTGTATAAATAAGTTAGTACAGGGAGTCTTCCTTTACTGCGAAATTTTGCACTACCTGTTAGTACAACATTACTACATGAACTAGGAACATATAAATATTTTGGATATGTTTCACACAGCTGAAAACAAAAATAATTCATTGAAATATAATTGATTTAAGAAATTAAAACTATCAGGCTAAAAACACTCAGTTACTAACTTCATAATTAACATTTAAGTAGGATAAAGACCATTCTTCATTCGGAACACCTTGTCTTTGAAATTCATCTTGAATACTGAAAAAGTTCCAGCCAACTTCTTGTAATAACCCTTCATTGTTACCTTTATAATGAAAACAGTACAAATCTTCTGGTCTAGCTGTAATAATTAAAATACTTATAATTATGGATCACATAAATTAAATGTAATATATATTAATGCTTTGATAGTTACTTGGAGAAGACAGTCTTAAAAGAGTTAAATAAACTTCATGACAGTCTCTTTCTTTCGGAATTACAAAAGTCACTACGAAAAAATTTTTACATTTGATATGAAGAGGGGAGCCACTTGTTAACAACGGCAGTTTTTCAGTAGAAGCAACATGAGTATTTAGAACCTGAAATCATTTTTCAAATTTTCAACACTTTTTTTCTCTAATCAAATAGAAAAAAAAGTAATAATTCTCTAATGGATCATGCTGTTACCCAAATTTTTTTCTTTCCATTTGGTTCCATAAAAATAAAATGTGTTTCCGTTAAATAAAATGAACCTAAAGTATGCTTTACTCCATACTTATCAAGCATTAAAACATTTTCCACCTAAAAAAAAATTATATTTATAATTTAAGAAAATTAATTACTTAATAATGCGTTTGAAAAAAGATAAATTTTAGACGTTTGCAAACCTTTTGAGTTTTAATTACATCTGTAATGTTCATTTTTAATAAATAAGTGATAACAGCTCTTGATAATATACAAAATTTCTAAACATTAGCAGTTAAGTTCTAACCAAGTGACTGATGAATAAACTTTTACTTTTGTATTCATAAATAAGTATAAAAAGTACTCAACTCTGTGTTTGAGTGTCATTTTTAACTGGGCATTGATAACAAACGACTCAGATTGTATATTTAATATTATTTAGATTCGTTGGCGTAAAGTCTGTAAAGTTTAGCGAAAAAGACACGTAGAGGCTAGATACGTAGTGCCATATAAGCCACTCAAAGAGGAGTGACTAGTAGTGGTTGAGGAGTTGAGGACAGGACTGATCATGAACCATACGTATGTACAACAATATGTACGTAATATAAGTTGCGAATATGCATATGAGTGTACGTTCACCGTTCACGCGTGTACACTGCTGTGTAATGTGCATATTTTCAACACACATGCACAAGTAATGTTTATTAAAGTATTTACTTTTATAGCATTTTTTAAAAGTATTCAAACGTTTTCCGCTTTTTTTTCTTAATAAAAAGTGCGTGCAATCTTTAGTATTTATATAGTTAATTATTACTATATATTACTATATATTACTATATATTATACTATATATTACTATACTTTCTGCACTCGAAATACGACTATTTCGACAAATGCTATTATATTTTTTTCGATTCCGGATACCAACTGAAGGTAATATCTGGTAATATTGGTGAAGTGGAATATCACATCATGTACACATGTAGGACTGACACTGAATAGACGCGATCCGAGATCCGAGGAGGAGGATCATCAAGAGTACAGTGTAGATTAAAAATGACCGATGCTTTTGAAGAAATTCAAGCTATCAAAATTAAAAGAAATTGTTTAAGAGAAAAATTGCAAAAAAGAAAGCGTGAGAGGCACGAATTGTTCACATTGACTTCTGGATCTTCATTGACTTTGTCTCCGAATAGTAATGAACCTCTTAAATCACCAGGTACTGAAACTGCTTTTAATGTAAATAACATAAAATTTTAAACTAGTAGTATATTGTAGTATGTAATACTTTTTTATTTTATCATTAGGTTCAAATACGTCCACAACACCCAATCATACAGAATATGAACACGATGTGTTGTGCATACTTCATGACACTAATACAAATTTCCCAATTACTTCAGCAGAATTGCTGGATCAATTAAGAAAAAATTTAAATGCTGATGTATCGCATGCTGATATAAATAAAATATTAGAGAAACTTGCAGCTCAAGACATTGTAAAGTATGAAGATATATTTTTTATAAAATATTGTTATTAATATTTGTCAATGATTTAGACTATTTTTTAATTTTTAGAATTAAAGAAGTAACTGAAGATGGAGTATTTGGATACACCATACTCTCATTTGCTGAAGCACAACCTCTCAGCATTGAAGGCCTTTCTGAAGTTGTTGAAAATGCAGAGAGTATGGAATCAACAACATCTGAAGCAAGTGATATTCCACCACCTGAAAAACAAATCAAGATTGATTCAAAAAGTACAGAAGATATTATGTCCCTTATATCAATGCCAACTATTAGAGAAAAAGAAAATAAGAAAGTAGGAGAACAGATATTAGACCTTCTTTCTAAACAAACTTCTAAAGAAAAATCATTGGCAGAAAGATTTCGTTCTCAAGGTGGAGCACAAGTGATGGAATTTTGCCCTCATGGTACTCGAGTGGATTGTGCAAAACTTAATCAGGGTTTTGCTAATAAATGTAAAAAGCTGCATTTTAAAAAAATAATTCAAAGTCATACAGACGAATCTCTTGGTGATTGTAGTTTCCTAAATACTTGTTTTCATATGGATACTTGTAAATATGTACACTATGAAGTTGACGGTTCTACAACTCAACAGCAGCAAAATAATATTCCTGCTGATGAAACTACCACAAATAATGGAACTTGTGATAAGCATTCAACACATGCTGCAATAACAGATAATGCAACTGTGTTGTCTACTAAAAATAGTACAGAATTGACTTTATATCCAACTCAATGGATTCAGTGTGATCTTCGATATTTAGACATGACTGTACTAGGCAAATTTGCCGTTATCATGGCAGATCCTCCATGGGATATTCACATGGAACTTCCTTACGGCACAATGTCTGATGATGAAATGCGACAATTAGGAATTCCTGCGTTACAGGATGAGGGATTGTTATTTTTATGGGTGACAGGTAGAGCTATGGAACTAGGAAGAGAATGTCTTCAACTGTGGGGTTATGAACGTGTTGATGAAATTATTTGGGTAAAAACAAATCAGTTACAGAGGATAATTCGAACTGGTCGCACTGGGCATTGGCTGAATCACGGCAAAGAGCATTGTCTTGTCGGTATGAAGGGAAATCCTCGTATTAATCGAGGATTAGATAGTGATGTGATTGTAGCAGAAGTTAGAGCTACAAGTCATAAGCCAGATGAAATTTATGGAATTATTGAACGGATGAGTCCTGGCACAAGAAAAATTGAACTTTTTGGTAGACCACATAATGTACAACCTAATTGGATCACTTTGGGAAATCAAGTTGATGGTGTTCACTTAATTGATCCACAATTAATCAAGGCTTTCAAAAAAAGATATCCTGATGGAAATTCAATGAAGCCTACAAAAACTTAAATTTAAATAAATATTTGATTTTTTATTACTTAGTACTTTAAAGTGTTAATTGTGCAGTTCTTAAAAGTTAAATATTCATAAAATTATATAAATATTTATGTATTTACATATGTTATTTTTATAATGTAAAAAAAATGTATGGAATAATATTTATTCCATTTGTAAAATTAAAATATTTTTTATTTAAAAACAACTATGTGAATAAGTAAATGAGGAGGTAAAAAAGCAGTAGTATCAAATGATATAGAAAAGTTTAATACAAATCTTTGATATATAAACGCTTACCTAGATGGTACAGCGCTGTACAAAATATAAAGTATTCATTACATTAGCTTACATTAATAAAGACTTAAAATAATCAATTTTTCATCTTACTTTTTAAGATGTAAACTATCAATTATGTGACTCGATTAATATGAAAATAAAGTATAACTTGTATATAAAGTTAAGTATTGTCAATACTATTTCTAGTTTGCCTTAATAATGTTTTTCTCAAGGAAATAGTAAAGTAACCATCCTTAATACTATTTTTAGATCTTCTATTTGGCTCGCTTTTGATGCTGTCAGGAACTTCAGGTTCATTTTCTTTTCCTTTTTCATTTTTAGTAAGGCTTTGTTTACGTCTTGACTCAAACCGCGGCAGTGAAAGACGTTTAAAGGAATCCAACCAGTGTCTTCTATGGTGTTCATCATCGCTTAATAAAATATGTTCTCCAATCTTAAAACTTGCAGCAGTTTTACTTGGAGTAACTATTTGTACATTTAATTGATCCTGAGGTATTACTGGAAAACAGAGATTGTACTTCTGATTTGGACGCCTATTTGTTTTAGTAAGAGCAAAACATGTATTGAAAAGGAAGCAGTGATATTTCTGAAAAGAAAATGTATTATTACCATTAAGTATTAACTAAAAACAAAAATATCTTAAATACTCAAACAAATTAAATGTTATTTTATATTTACCATTCCTTTATGATCCTTTAGAGGTCCTTCAGTTATTAAGTCTGTAGCATTTTCAATACATTTTACAGGATCAAATTCTGATCGCACAATTATTCTAGTTTGAGCTAAATTGCACTCAGCATCTCCCATAGCTTGATCAATATTCTTCAATAATTCCGATAATATTTCTCCTGCTCTCTTCAGAGCAGCTTCATCAACATGACCTGTTGGAGTGTGCCGTAAAATTTCATTTACCAGCAAAGGGTATTTGACTATTCTTGAACGTGGTACATCAATATAAGACCATACATCTATTGACCTAAGAGACTCAGATTTCTTTTTTAAAAATTCTTGAAAACGTTTACAAGACATCTTTTTTGATTCCAAAAGATGTCTTGCCAAAATCTGTGTTTTACATCGCTCCACATATATATCGGTTAATTGGGTAAGCTGTAATAAATGAGGAATATAATGTAAATCTTTATTTACGTACTTTTTAGTATTAGTATAGTCAATATTTTTCCTACCCAATCAACTATGGTAGGCCCAACACAGTCGGTGAATCCTGAACGATCCCTAAGTTCAACCATTTCATCTCTAAGTTTACCATGGATCTGAATTAGTTTTGTTATGTCCCCAAAAATCGTAACTAATTCTTCAGCGGTAAATATATTAGTGCCTAATAGAGGTAGATAGTAAAAGTCTCTGAGTATACAAAGATCATTTAGAAGAACATTTTCTCCACAAAACAATTCATAAATTGCTTCTTGACGTTTTATTTCTCTTCGACTCAAAGTAGATGTAATATCTAATTCAGCAACATCAAGCATCCAACTTCTTATTGTTACATTTCCAGCATGTTCGTTGCTTATTCTTATTCTAAAAGAAATATTTATTATTAAATTTATTAGTTAAAAATTACAGTTTATTCGTTAAAAACAAAAATATGAATATACTTCTTTTTAGCAGATGGTGGATCTACATCTAAAAATGATACTTCTGAAGCATTTATGGTTCGGTCTAATGATTTTCCACTTGAAGATGTAAAAAAACTACTGGCTACTTCTGATATCTTCCTACGTTTTTTTCTCTTACCTAATGTAGAGTCTATGGAAATATCCATTGAGTTAATACTTATAGCATCACTTTTTGGTCTTTTTCTTGAACGCTAAATAACAAAAATGATTATAGATAAATTCAAGATTACAGTTTTTAAATTTAAGAGTTAAAAAAAAAAAATCACCGATTATGTAAGAAATAAACAATATTTCAATGCAACATTTAAAATTTTACGAAAACATTGTTTAATTTCTTAAGTATTTAGAGCAAACTTTTATTTTGTATGGTAAAAATTTATGGAATTTAAAAAAATTTTCCTTACAAGCCAAAACTTTTTCCTCGGTTCTTGAAACTTTTCCGAGATCGTCAAGTCGCAGACACTGTTCTCCTCCATTTTTTTAAAGAAAAATGGCGAAAATTCAGATAAGTATCAATCAGATTATCCACATAAGCAGAATATTACGTTTCACTTATTTTCGTTCACTGCTTGAAATTTATTTATTTCAAATTTACTAAGTAGAAAAAGTATAAACTTTTGTAAAGACACGAACTGTTTGTTGCCATTGGACGGTTGGCGGGTTGGCGTATCTATACCCATGCCAGGGTTGACCCCAAGGCAAACTGCGGCTATGCAGCTATAGGCAGGCTATATCTATATACACAATAACACAACAAGAACGTATCAACCACACAGCACAATTTTAAAAAATTTGGACGGTTTTAGAGCTATAATAGCTCATGGCCGCTTTTTCTTTATTATATATTTCATGCAAATATCAATTTTATTCCTAAAAATGTTTCTTAATATTATTCAATACAATTAAGTAATAAACAATATTATTATGAAACTTAAAAAAACATAAATGAAATTATTTAAAATTTTGAAGCTATGTTGCGGATTTGCTTTTATAGCGCTCGCTTTCATGTAAACTCTAATCGAAGTTTGGTTATGTATTATGGCGTTCGTATATGCAGGGCCGACGAATATAGTTTGACGCCAAAACCCGGTTGAACTTTATTATAATAAAAATTATACTTTTATTCGTAGGATTTATATTTTATAAATCACAGTAAGTATTTAAATTTATGACTTTATCGTACGAGTAAAAATTGAACATTTCTTTTCTTATATTTTATTATAAAATTGATGTTAAAATTTTCACATTAATGGATATATTATTCTTATTCATTTGCTATAAATTTAAAAAGTGTAATTAATGTATTAATAATTAGTAAACATATAATCTTTATTATTTAATTTCTTTATCGTTTTCTTCTAAGGTAATGACAACATTCTTAATTTTTTTAATATAACCTCAATTTGATTGCAGGACATCATGGATATAAGACCAAACAACACTATTTATATAAATAATTTAAATGAAAAGATTAAAAAAGAAGAATTGAAAAAATCTTTGTACGCTATCTTTTCACAATTTGGTCAAATTTTAGATATTGTTGCACTAAAAACTCTGAAAATGCGTGGACAGGCATTTGTTATTTTCAAGGAAATTGCTAGTGCAACAAATGCTCTTAGATCAATGCAAGGTTTTCCATTTTATGATAAACCAATGGTAAGTTCGATAATATATTTATTTTATTATTAAGATTACTGGGTCTCATATTCAACACTTATAATACTGTGACCATGAGGATGGTATTATGCTAAGTGGTTACCAAAAAGTATTTTACAAAATGTTATATTGTATTTTAAAAATTTTGATTTTGTAATTATATATTTCTTAGTTTATTAAATTTACAAGCGCATGCTGTGGATATAATTTTTATTTATAAATTTCAATGGATATAAGCAAGAGCTGAACTGAGAAAACATTATAAAGTAAAGATCTGCAGTTTTATAAAGTTGTATGATAAAAAAAAAATTAAACCTACTGTAAATATTTAAATAATAAGTAGAGCAGCAAAATATGTAAAATATTATTGATTATGATATGTAATTATTTACGTTCTAATAAACAAAACTTTGAGCTTGATTATTAAATAAATAAATAATATTATATACAAAAATTATTTGATTTATCAAATCTTCTATATTACAGAGAATAAATTATTCCAAGACAGACAGTGATATTATTGCCAAAATGAAGGGTACATTCACAGAACGACCAAAGAAGCCTAAGAGAATCATACCCGCAGCTGATGAAGAAGCAAAGAAAGCTAAAAAGAGAGCAAAAGAACAGGCTAAACAGCAACAAATGGGCTATGCTCCAGGTGTTCCTGCACATATGGGAATGACTAATGCAGCAGTACCTGAACAACCACCTAATCAAATTCTCTTCCTCACAAATTTGCCAGATGAAACTAGTGAGATGATGTTGTCCATGTTGTTTAATCAATTCCCTGGCTTTAAAGAAGTGCGTTTAGTTCCAAATCGACATGACATTGCTTTTGTGGAGTTTGAGAATGAAGTTCAATCAGGTGCAGCTAAAGATGCACTTCAAGGTTTTAAGATCACACCTTCTCATGCAATGAAAATATCATTTGCTAAAAAGTAGAGTAATTATTTCTAAGTAAATGAATTTATACTATTTTGAATGAATGAATGAAAGATTAACTTTGTAAGAATTAATCATATACCAACAATCAACTTTTCAAGATGTTGCAATTTTCACGATATATTTGTACAAATTCAATAGTAATTTTTTAAGTAAATTTCAATTTTAGAAATTTCGAAGATAATTACAGTAATTACCCGTATATTTAATATGATGTATAAATAAATTAAGCGGAAACTAAACAAGCATTGACTTTTTATTTATTATTTAATTTAGAAGTAAAATTTTATAATTTTTAATTTATAACAACAATAAAACGTTACTAAAAGAATATTATTATTAAGAATTTTTGTAAGATATTGCGGTGTATAATGCACAGCTTTTATTTAATTGTCTTTTTTGTTTCAACTTAAACAGGACAGTGCTGAAATTGAATGATATTGTAATTGTATAAAATTAAGTTTTTTGCGTTATAAACGCCACCTGCAAAATCGATTTTGCAATTTGAAACTGCCGCAGCCCGCAACGGCGCAACTTCGCGAGTACATAAACTTGCTCTATATAAGTATATAATCTATATAGATATAATTGGTGGCCGACTGTCCGCAAACCGGTCTGCAGCTAGCAGGTGCCGAAGGCCGAGTGGCCGACCGAGCGCGCGAGCCGCGACTCGCGAGTGATGTTATTGACGGCGCAAGACCATCTGTTTTTGCTCCGTTTGTCCGTGAAGCACTACGAGCAGCTGAGCCCGCTGGGCGCTGCGCTGCTTAGGGTCAGTGTTTTACTGTTTTTAAATGGTCAGTCACGATGGTCACGAGGATATGATTCTCGTGATGCAATTAGCGCAAGATCGAGGCAACTTTTTGAAGACATGTTGGAGTGGTAGGCACGGAAAATTCTTAGCGTCCTGCGGTTTCGCGGGGACGAGCTCTCGGTACCATGGCATCCAACAACGATACGCGTGATGTACGACGTTTTCAAGGT
This sequence comes from Eurytoma adleriae, assembly GCA_900480045.1. Classification (NCBI taxonomy): domain Eukaryota; kingdom Metazoa; phylum Arthropoda; class Insecta; order Hymenoptera; family Eurytomidae; genus Eurytoma; species Eurytoma adleriae. Next base: position 70,444 of record UXGC01000599.1, on the reverse strand, counting down.
GAGGCAAGATTATAAGAAACGCAAGAGCGCGACCGACTTTATTATCGCGGAAGTAACACTTGTAATAGACATGATATATAGCTTATCGATTGAATTTTTTTTTTGCACTTTATTGCAAGTGACCGATGATTTAATGAAAGATTTTCAAACATTAACGACATCGAGTGTCGCGCTCCGCAAGATTATTTTTTTCGCGAATTTTACGATTTTTTTGTTCACTTTGGTAACGCTGTTTTTTAATATCACGTATTCGTGCATGTAATTATAATTTTGACGAAAGCTGCGTATTTGATTTTAAATTTTTTAAAATGCGGGAACTTCGTAAGTTTGTAAGTGAGAATCTAGCAGTTTGAATAAATTGTAACAAGTGCTTATGTTTTTATAGATAGCAGAGGGAAAGATTCACAAGCTGTTTTGAAATTAAGTGTAGAAAGACCTGTACTTGAAGAACAAGTCTTACGTGAATTGTATCAATATGAGAAACCAAAAATATCTGGTAATCATTTTTGAGCTTTTTTAACTATTTTTAACTCTATTAAATTTATTAAAATATACTTTTATCTTCTTTTAGTGATAGAAAATGTTAAGAAATCTATAGGATCTGCAAGCTGTAAAAAATGCATTGAAAGTATAATACCAGCCTCTTACTGGCTTAGAAAATATAAATGGAAAAATGACTTAATTTATGATATCATTTCTGGTCTTACTGTTGCTATAATGCATATTCCGCAAGGTATGGCATACGCATTGTTAGGAAATTTAACTCCAGTAATTGGGATATATATGGCATTTTTTCCTGTTCTTGTATATGTTTTTCTTGGGACTTCAAGACATGTTTCTATGGGTAAGAATTTGAAACATTTTATGATTCTATTGTTATATTTTAGTGGCTAATATTCTGTAATGTATCTAATATAAACCTTGATAAGTACATGGAAAACTTCGTGTAAACCAAAACTTCAATATTTGAACATTTTTTATATATTTTTTTTTAATAAAAATTAAAATAAAGAAAAATAAAAAACATTGAAATGATTTATATAATCCACATAAAATATTTTAAAAATTAGGAACATTTGCTGTCGTGTGTCTTATGACAGGTAGAGCTGTCACCTCCTACGCAACACCCTTGGATACCATTAGTAGTGCTAATAATACACAAGATGACTACCAGCTGAGAATTCACAATACAGACATTTACACACCTATACAAGTGGCAACCAGTGTCACGTTCATGGTCGGAATAATACAGGTAAATTTAGAAAATTAAATTTCATTATATAATGTTGATACTTAAAAAAGTACTTATGTAATTTTAAACAAAAAATAAATTATACCAATACTTTTATTTTTTTTAGCTTGTTATGTACGTATTTAGATTAGGCATAATTAGTACATTATTGAGTGAAACTTTTGTAAATGGTTTCACTACTGGGGCAGCAGTCCATGTTTTGTTATCTCAAGTATTTGACTTGATAGGATTAAACTCGGCTAAACCAAGAGGATATTTCAAGCTTTTAAAAGTATTTTCTTTTTTTATAGATACCTGCATGATTAGATTAGAAATTAATAGTTAATTATTTTTCAGACAATTATTGTTATCTTCAATGACATTCCAGATGCAAACACAGCTGCTGTGATAATTTCTCTTATTGCTAGCTGTATCATGATTCTTAATAATGAACTTCTAAAAGTAATAATTTTGTTATATAAATATAGATTATTCTTCTTAAAAATTATTCTTTTATTTTTTTAAATTGAAATGTTTCAAATTTAAACCAAAATGCAATCTTTCAAACAAATTTTTAAATATTTAATTTTTAGCCATGGGTTAGTAAAAGATGCAGTTTTCCTGTGCCTATAGAATTAATCGCTGTCATAGCAGGAACAATGGTATCTCGCTATTGTGATTTATCCTCGAAATATGGAATAAAAACGGTTGGAAATATACCAATAGGGTGAATAAGCTTTTAATTTAAATGAAAATGTAACTTGCAAGAAATAAATCCTATCAATGTTTAAGGTAATGATATTCATGGAATAGTATACCTGAGCCACAGCTACCAGCTTTTAAATTGTTACCTACTGTTGCTTTGGAAAGCATTGGGATAACTATGGTTTCATATACTGTAACCATGTCAATGAGCTTAATTTTTGCAAAGAAATTACATTATGACGTTGATTCTAATCAGGAGTTATTTGCCATGGTAATATTAATAATTTGAACTAAAAAATTGTGTATATATACTTATTCTAAAATTTTGGAAATTCTTTGCAGGGTAGTGGTAATATATTTGGTTCTTTTTTTTCATGCATGCCAGTATCAGCATCACTAAGTAGATCTTTAATTCAACAAGCTGTTGGTGGAAAAACACAGCTTGCCAGTATAGTTTCGTGTTTAATTTTACTTGTGATATTACTGTGGATTGGTCCCTTTTTTGAACCACTACCACGATGTATCTTAGCTTCAATTATAGTTGTAAGTACATTATATTAGCTGTCAGTTGTTGAAATGAAGTTAAAAGCAATATTTTAATTAAAATATTAACCATATTAAGGTAGCATTGAAAGGAATGCTAGTGCAGGCCAAAGAATTAGTGAAATTTTGGAAACTTAGCAAAATAGATGGTCTAGTATGGTTTATGACCTTTTTATCTACTGTGATTATAAACATTGATGTCGGTTTAATTATTGGGTTGTTAGCATCAATTGCAAGTATTTTATTCCAAAGTGTCAGACCTTACAGCTGTTTGCTTGGTCATGTTCCGAATACAGAATTATATTTAGATACAAGTCGTTACATAGGGGTAAGTTTGATTGAGAAAATATTTAAGAAACACCATTAAGCAATATAAACTAAAAATTTGTACCAGGTGGCAGAGATCTTTGGAATAAAGATCTTCCACTACGCGGGCAATCTGAATTTCATGAATGCCGGTCATTTGAGCGAAGAGTTGCAAGAGAAGGTGGGGGTGTGCCCGCGTCAGGTGCTCAAGTACCGAGCAAAACTAGCGAAAAAGGGAATCTACGTGGAGCCGAACGACTTCGAGAACAGATACACCCTGCGCTGTGTCATCATCGACATGAGCGCCGTTGCAAAGATCGACTCCAGCGGTGTGAAAGTGCTGCGAGAAATCGTTTCCGTCTTCAGTCAGATCGAGGTGCCCGTTTATCTGGCCGCCTGTTCGCCTGTCGTCTTCGACATGGTGCACAAGTGCGATCATCTTGAGTTCGGCGAGCTCACCTTCATGATCTTTGCAACCGTGCACGATGCCGTTTTCTACGCTCAACGCGAGCTTGTCTCTAAATCTAACTAAAACCGAATGACTGGAGCTTCCTACTTTTGTACATCGATTTTTCGCAGGGTATTGTTTCTACGAATTTGTATTGTCTCTGCGAATTTTAAACTTGTTAATAGGACAGGTGGCCTAATATAGTAATAAGACGATTTGAGAGCGTTTAAAAAAAATTCAATTAATTCACTTAACGGGGTAGATGTTCGTTTTGTTTGTTACTTAAACTTATCATTTGCTTAAAATGGTAGTTAAACTCTAATTTTTCTTAAGAATTGCTTCTAGGGCTATTTTTAATAAAAATTTTGAATAAATCGTTTTATTTGCCGCTGAATAGACCAAGTGCAAGGCCAACATTTTAAAATGTTGATTGAAAAGAAAAACGCAATAATTTTTTATATGTATTTTTTTACATAAAAACAAATCTACTTAACTTTAAAATAGAATAAAATAATTCTTTTTTGTGATGAATGTGTACTCTAACTATATAAACTTTATAAAGAATTGTATATTTTTGTTACTGACAAAATTTTCTAAGATTTTAAAATGTCTCTCTGAAAAATATTATAAACGTAGATATAGATAAAATTTTATATAAAGATAATATGCTACAAAAGCAAATAAGCTAGATTAAAAAAATAAAATACATAAAATTCTTGGGAAAAAAACGACAATAATTTTTTTATGAAACACAACGCAGATGTATTTTCATTAATCGATCACTCATTGTGATCATCTATTACATTCTTTTATTAACTCTACAAGACTTGGTCGCGTTAGATTTTAAATCCAATCTAGATCCAAGATCAACAAATATAGCGACAGAGAAGAAAGGCATATATCGCTTTGATAAATTACAGCATCCAATGCATACATGCGCATCGTGAAACTGGTAATAATTGCTTAATAACTGCCAGTTGTCCCTGTTACTTGCAAATATATTTTTTATAATTTATAATACTCTGCATTAACAATGTTCATCCAGGACGGCATGTAGCCAAAAATATTATTAGCTTGACAAATTTCATATTTTCGGTCCTCAAGTATAATCGACAGTCATGCACATTTGAAATTCGAAACCAGGGCTGTTCATAAGTGATAATTATGATAATACAGCATAATAAAAATGTTTTGTAAAGATGAATAAAAAAATAATGAAAGTTTATTTTTATTAATCCAAGTATACCATATACTTTTGTTAATATCTCTATTCATACTTACTAGAACTGTTTGAATAGTATTTAAAATATATATATATAAAATAAAAAAATAAAATTGTCAGTGTAATATGAAAAAAGTTAATCTTTTATTATAAAGACAATAATTAATAAATTTTCTCTACAGATCAAAAAATATTTGTAAACAAATATTTATTTTGTAAATAGTCGATTACAATTTTAAAGAAAAAATATTATGTATAGTCTAGTACAGAAAGTTTTAACGTAAATTTACGTAATTCGATCATACATATATCTAATTTTTCTATTCAATATAAAAATTTCATTTATATAACATGATTATTATATATTTTTAACAGTATTTTTAAACATCCATCATTTTTTTAATATCTATTTCTAGTTTTTTAATTTTGTCATGCTTACTCATGTTCGTTAAAAAAATTCGATTTTAATAACGAATCTTTTTTAAAATGTATAGCTGTAGATATACAAACGAGAAAAATATAGTAATATAGAAATTAAAAATTCAATTTTTTTTTTAATTTCTTAGCACAATAATTATACCGATACCGTTCTACTTTTCCCATAACATTCTAAAAGATGTCTTCAATCTTTTAGCCACAGTTATTGTTATAATATTATTAAGTCAATTATGTATATGTTAAAAAACAAAATATATTTATTAAGTCAGTAATCTAAAGTAACAAAAAAAAAAAATACATAAATAAAAGTTCACGTGTAATGGTAAGTGAAAGCATATAATTTTTAAAAGATGTAGATATACTGACTATGAATTGACACAATGAATTTAAAAAATTTTTTGTAAAATTATATTTTCATTACAAAGATAACGAAAGTTATTTCTTTAATTTTTGCATAATTATAGCACCGTTTTTGTCTCGTTCATTATATATACGGCTGGCATATATCGATCTAGGTTAAAAAAGATCTCTAATTAAGTATTAGAATTGCACAGCCCTAGCTCCGAAATTCGTTAGAGGAGGGAGAAGGAAATAAAGAACGTAGTTAACTTTTAGACGTAAAAGACTTTTCACCGAGGTTCGGAATAGGAGGTGGGGAGGGAGAAGATAGATTTTCCAATTATTTTCTTCATTTTCATTCGTAAGAGAATAAATTGACTAGCATACCAACCAGCGAGAGGTACTTTTGCTCGATCAACAGCATCTAATGAATTGTTTTAGCGGTTTTCTCATTGTGGAGTGATTGAAAATGGCGCGCAATTCAGAAGCTTTGCAGTTCTTTGATTTTTCATCAACAATAACTTGGCTCTCTGCTTGTAATGATGAATGGGGACTGATGTAACGCGATCGTTCCATATTACATTGTAGCTGCTCCAACGAGTGCGCATTCGTTTGTTAGCACGGCTGTTGCGCGAGTGTATCGAGGATCGCACGACACAAGCTTCGCACATTAGGCTGCGTCGTGCAGTCGCTGTTCTCCTTCTCCAGGATCTCCAGGATATTTACGCCACCCTCCTTCACCAACATCTCGCAGTAACGTTTCGCTGAAATGTTTAATTGGACAATAAGTACGCAGTCGTTATTTACCTTATGGACTTAATAAACTTACGATTTTTTGTGCAGACGTGGTGTATAGCCCAGACGGCCCAGAGTTGTACGGGGTAGGCGTCAGAGCAGCGCAATAGAGGAAAGAAGGGTTGGAAGCTTCGATAAGCGACCATTTCGCCTTGTGGCGTTTGCCAGTTGGTAACTGCACGCGCAAGCTGGTCCAGCAACTGATCACGCGTCGAAAGTGGATGCACAGTCAACCAAAGTTGAGGACCGTCGCTCAACAAGTGAGCAGCGATGCCTGCCGCAAAGTACGATACGTCGATGTGCTTGGAGTCCAATAGTTGTTTCAGCATCGTAATGAAGCGTGACTGCATCAATTGGTGCCTCAGATTACCCACCTAATATTTAAAAAAGATTCATTTTAATACTTTTGTTGTAACATATTTCGATGACACATTTAAATACGTTCTTTAGTATTCATTAATTTTCTCTAAATTGCATCAAAATTTCAAGTGAATATTTTGATGAATTTGTCAAGACATCTTTTTTAACTTAGGATAAAATCGATTCATTTTGACTCTCAACATATATACAAATTTGCAATGAACAAGCATATTAATTACACCTTTTTATTTTTATACATTTTTTTAAAACATTTAAGCAATTTAAAGTATGAACCATGATAAAACTTAAACAATTACTAACCTCATTAATTCGAATCTGTTTAGAAAAAAAAGAAAAACTCTATTAAAACTCAATTTTTATGTTATCTATTAAAAATCTTGATGGGAAATGAATAAAATTTTGATGCAATCTAATAAAAATTAAAATAAAATAATGATCAGATGATTAAGCATTAATTTATATTGTACTTATCTAACAATAAATTTAAAAAATAAAATTATAAATCATAAGTAAATAAGTTATACAAGAATGGAAATTTTGCTTTATTCAACTTGCTAATTTAAATATGTTAATATAATTTATATGATTTTTGCTAATACTTAGTATTGTTAATAGTATAAAAAATTGATTAATATTTACTAGAAAAGTAAGAAAATTAAAATACTTTAAGAAAAAGAAAACGTGTGCTTATATTTTAATACACCTAACAAGGTTTAAAATGATGTTAAGTATTTAATGGTCTTGAATAATTTGCAATAACTCACTTCAGCAATATTGTTGAGTAGACCTAATACTTTAGTTTCTACACTTGACTCGCCCTGGAAGCTGTCCAAAACTTCAAGGAACAGATCCATGCCGCCTTCATCAAGGAATACTTTGCAGGTGGCAGCACTTTCATCAGTTAAATTCCAAAGGGCACTGAGGGTGAACTTCATCGTTATATCTACGGACTTGGATTGCACCTTTGAGCGCACCATTGACAGCAGTTTAGACATATACTGGGGCTGAGCGCCCAGAAGCGATGTTTCGGTAGTCGAAATTTTGGCCGCAAGGATTGAGCAGATAGCTACTGACATGCGATTCATCGAAGCGTCGTCAAAGGCCGAAAGACAATTCATCACTAACTTAGCGCACCTAATGGTACATAATTTTGATTGCATAAGTTTTTAAATTGATTTAGAGATTAACAAGAGTTTACTAATAAAAATCGAAAATTACCTGTACTTATCAAAAGCAACATCTTGTAAAATTCTATCACTGCAGAGTGTTAGTAATGTGTTCTTTTGCAATTGATAGTGATTCGGGTAAGATTCCATAGCTGTCAAAGTCAAGTCTACAATTTGCTTCAACACTGAGGGATGTATTTTTGTAGCCAGTTCACCTTTTGTTAGGTTGTAGAGACAAGCAGTAGCTGCCATTTGCACTCGGAATTCCTGTGGATGTGCTCGCATACCAGGAATCACGAGTTTTATTACATCAACTCTTGCCTCTGTGAAGTTTGAAGTTAGGCGAAACAAGTTATATAGGCATTTCTGTACATAAATCGGCCTGTTCGAATACCTTCTAAGAGCTTCTAAAATTTGAGATTCTGATGCTGTACCACTGACCTAGATAATTAATTAAATTAAATTAAATTTTTACCTTACAAATAAAATATTTTAAAGTTAATTTTTAACTGCACTTACCACAAGGTCAGACCTAAAGCTTTTATTCAATGGATTCATAAGACAATCTTCGTAGCAAGCATCAGAGTGGACAAGCCCTAAGAATTTTAAATCTTTATGGGCCTGTATAAAATTCCACAGATCTTTCCCATCAATCTCATCTTTTCCTAGATAGAAACAATAAATAGTAAGAATTAAGTAAATTTTATTCTAGTATAATTTTATTTTCATTTAAGATTTTGCATATAAGTATTAAACTTATTGTTACCTGATACATCCAAACTTTTTAAATGAGGCATACAATCAGTAGCTTTTAATAAATCTGTTATTTTAGATCGAGCAGGTGCAAATACTTCAAAAACATATGAATCCCTTTCATCTGATATATCTAAATTCCTCAATTCATTCAATTCCAATAGTACAGATATCATATTTCCACAGCCACTTATTTTTAAATTATACATAGTTAATGTTTTTAATCTGTCCTTGCATTTTCTTAGAGGAGAAATGTCATCAACTCTAGTGCAAGATATGTCAAGACTTTCTAATAGTGGCAAATCTTCAACAACTATTTCTAACCCATGCCTATTGAATTCAGTACCAGAAACATTTAAAATTTGCAAAGCACGTAATTTACTTAATGCTACTACCACACAGTATCTGTAAAGGAATTAATCATTGAAATTAATAAATTGTATTACATTATTGTATAAAAAAATTTCTAAGATTGTACTGACCTGGAGCAATCCATGAAACTTCCTCTTGCAACACTCAATGATCTGAGATTTTGCAAACTCCAATCACCCAAACAATCTATTAAATCATTAACTGTTATTTTTAACCCATTTACCTCTAAATCTAAAACTTTATGTTGCTTAAGAACTTTTAATCCTCTAGCAGTTAAATTTGAAGCATCTTTTAACTTGACATGCCTAAAAGATAAAAAGCATTTATCATATTTTATCATATTTAATAGAAAATTAACTGTGATCTACCTGAGTCTTGTAGTTTTTGAATCAAAAAGTGTGATAGTTAAATCAGATAACTTTTTTCTTTCACACAAACTATAAAGCAATTGATCAGAAATTTCTGTTGGTAAAAAGGTATCTGGATCTTTGAAACTTAATCTAGTTGAGGAATTTGATAAAGTGTGACTGCTAATTGCATTAATAGGTAGAGCACCTTGCGAAGGGTCAGTACTTTCTGTACTGCAGCTTATCTCGTCATCTAGTCAACAAATAGTTATGGTTATTGTGATAGAAAGTATTCAAGCTTTGAACAGTTTTTGATATTCATTTACCAATAGATGAAAGAGATAAATAGCTGTTGGAAGTTCCAGTCGATTCTGGAGGGTGGTAATCGCATAGTGCCGTAACATTATCACAGATGTAGTCAATGCAGACTTCCTGCAAACTTCTAGGTGACTCGAACATCTTGTGAATTTCTCGTTGTTATGTACACATTGAATAAAATTTTACTGCTTCGCAGCCTTGCAGACTCTCATCTACTTAGCGCGCTCCATTTGTGATTATCTAAAATAAAGAGAAAATAAATATAATGCCTGAAACACCTTTTAATTAACTTAAGATTCTATAATTTTATTGTCCATCTTATATTACAATATTATTTCCCTAATGCTGCAGTTTTGTTAATATTACTTTGAAAGTAACAGAATATTAGGCACTCACAAAAATAGTCCCGAATGGTTACTATACCATACGAAGGAGAATCGAACAAGAGACAACAACCATTCAGCGGTGTTGGCAAAAAATTTCGGAGCAACTAGTTCAGATAAACAAATAGTTATTGGCAAGCTTATAATCACGTGGGAATCTCGACGACTAGAAACGTCTCGATAGTGGCAGCTGGTACTCGTGATGTCAAGAAGCTGGATTTATTCTAATCTCTCGTTAACTTCCGCGATCCGTGGCATGTTCCAGCTTCTTCACGTCGCTCTTACGTAATAAACCCGGTACCCTCGCGATCGCCGCTTTCGCATACGCGTCCGCAGGAAGCTGCACCTCCGGCGACGACGAGGTCGGGGGGCGAGAAAGGTTCTGCGCTCGGCCGAGCGAGAGCAGTCGACAGGGCGGCCTGTCGCGGAGCCACCGCGAGCCTTCGAGAAAGTCGAGGCTCCAGCCGAGCCCGTGTACCTGCTGCACGTAAGCCTGCCATGCAGCTATGATCGGGTCGTGCTCGCGGGGACTCGCGGCATATGCGGACGTAAACAAGTCAGCTCGTCTCTCACCTCGTAGCTGCTCCTCTTATCGCCATCTTGAGAGACTTTCCCCATCTGTCAAAGCGTGTGCAGCTGCGCGCGGACAAAGGCGTTCCGCACGCGGCTGCCCACCGACGGCGCGGCCACTGAAACTGCGAACGCACTCTCCCGAGGGCGACCTCGACGATGGGCACCGCGAATCTTCCGATTAACGGCTCTCCAACGCGAAGACGAGATCTCACGGGTACCACTCGTGGCTCGGGCTCCGTTTTCCTCCTGCTACCTGCGCCCCTCTGTTTCTCACTTTCTCTCTCTCTCTCTCTCTCTCATCGACGCGCACCGACGCAGTAACGCCTGGTAAGGCACCTTTGTGTGCATATACGATGCACGTGTGAGTCTTGTCTTGTTGCGGTTAGTGGCACCGAGAGGGAGACACTGTCTCCTATTCATACGGCCACCAACTGTCGTGGTGAGGTAGCGCGGGGCACGTGTGAGTGTTGCGACTCTGTGGCCATCAGAGTCGGTTGTTCGGCACTCGACAGTCGGTTAAGAGCCTACCTATACAGTACTTTTTTTATTCGGCGGGTCTACAATTAGCACCATATCTTTACGATTTTTCACGTAAATCCACGTTTTTTACGTAGATTTGGTGCGAATGGACACTTCATTTTTTATTTACCTAATGCTATACTGCCCTACTCTTCTCTTTTTCATTTTGTGTGCAAATAATGATACTGGCTGTACTTGTACGTATACCTATAATAAGGTGTAAATGTTGCAGACGGATACTCCGAAGCTTATTTTATTTGTACCTTATTGTATTTACTGCATACCTGTAGCCTGCAGGCTGCAGTACTGCATAATAGGCGATCGACGGAAAACAGTGTTAACTGAATTTCCGTGAGTCGGTGAATTGTCGAAGTTTAGATAACACCCTGGTGGACGACCGCGCGAGGTCGCCGGCAGCAAGTGCTGCGTGCCGAGCGCTCGGTCAAATTTTGACTTTGCTACTCGCGCGGGTAGGTACGAGGCAATGCCGCGACAGTCGCGTCGCACTCGCCGACGCGATCGGTGCATCGGACTTCGTCTCGTCATGGCGCGATTTTCCATTCGATCTCGCGATTTTGGCGCAACTATGCTGCGGCGCATTCCCGGCGTGCTCGCGATATTTCAACGCGGGCTCGTCATCGCAGTGATCAAACGATACCTACCCGAGGCTGTGCTCAAAGTGATGTGTAACTTTTAAGTTAGGATAATAGTTTATTAGGAAACAAAGTTAAAGAATCGAATTAAAATGCCTCGCATGCTGGTGCTCTTTTTACGGTGGCACTGGTGAACCGAAGTATAACGATAGATCCTACTTAATATACTGCAACTAAGAGTAGTTTCGATCATTTTCCCCGTAAGATGCTTCTCGCATAATACGTTGCTACCTATCCATCTTTTAAAAAGAGAGATTAACTAACGAAATTACAGCTGTCAATCAATTGAAAGTTGGTGATATTATTTTTTAATATTATTAATTGTTACAGTGTAATTCTCTATTATACAGAAATAGATGTTGAGTGTAATTATAGCGCTACTTGATGTAGACTTTAGCTTCGTAGCTCGGAAATTGATCTCCAATTTATCGAAGCGGGGCAAAATTGACTAAGCTAATCATCATACGTGAAATTTCGAAATTGCCCAATGTAATTGCACGAAAATTAATCTCGCGGGTGTAAGCCATCACAGTACTAATTGCGGCGATTGGTAATAAACGAGGTTCCGAAATTAATTTCTGGAAAGCTTTTACATTAGCGGGGCGTGTAATCATTTTGAGATGCGATATAGCGGATCGGTTGCAGCAGCCGCGCGATCAATAACGAAGTCCACGAGACCGGCAAATTGTGCGAGCAGCTCAATATAAGTATGGCAGTGCTCTGGAGCAACTTGAGCGCGACGCCGGCACCGGCGCTGGAGAATCTGACGCTGGCACGGCCGATCTGCCAGCACGAGTACGAGGAGGACGACCTGGGCTTCGACCTCGAGCTCGTCCAGCGGATGGTGGCGATCGTCGTGCCGATCATCTTCGGCGCGATCGGCATCGTCGGCCTCGTCGGCAACACCCTCGTCGTCGTCGTGGTCGCGGCGAATCCGGGCATGCGCTCCACCACCAACATACTGATCATCAACCTGGCGATCGCCGATCTCCTGTTCGTACTCTTCTGCATACCCTTCACGGCCACGGACTTCGTCCTGCCCTACTGGCCGTTCGGCAACGTCTGGTGCAAGGTCGTCCAGTACCTTATTATCGTCACCGCCTGCGCCAGCGTCTACACCCTCGTCCTCATGAGTCTCGACAGGTGCTTACTGATTATAAAATCTGATTATAAAAACTTTTAGGTACTTTTACAACAATCCACGTAAATAAATGATCAAAACATTTATCAAATTATTTATCAATAAATAAATTAATTTAACATTGATTCTGCGTGATCGTTCGAGACATCTTACAGCTTCTAACTATTCGACACTAAGGAACGTTCGAGTCTTCTTCATATACAATTTAATAAATTTCTAAAATATTCATCTAGTTTAAATTAATTAATATTTTATGTGTATGTCCTTAAATCGATATAGTTACAAAATAATAAAAAAAGACGAAAGGCAATTTAAGTATATCCCTAGTCGTGATGATACGGGTCGGTATAGGCATCCGATTAAAAACGGTCATAAGGGGTGATTGATGAGATTCAATAGATTTCGATATAAAAAGGCGAGTGAAAGTAAAGAAAAACCGTTCAATGACCCGCTAAAGTTATTTTTTATAATACAGGCGTCTCGTCTCTTGATATGAACATAATAGGTAATAGGTATTGTTACAAGAGCTATGTCGAGGAGCCAGTAAGAGGACGAGGAAAAAAGCGTAAGATAGTGGCGGAATGGTCAGTTTTTTCCATCGGGGAAAGTATCGGGTGATCAAGTAACGTCATTGACGGAGGCCTTCATGCAGTAGGCGCTCTATTGAATTTCGAAATTCTCTCGAGTGTTTTATTGAAAGATCGTCCCGGGGTGTGACGCGGTCAACGTAGCACCCCCGCTGTGGCTATGCTACGCGGGAAAGCAACCCTTTATTCTTGCGGCTCAAATTGACAATTTACCCTTGTCGAACGTCCGGAGATATTATCTAGCCCCTCTGGACCACGATCTATACAACGAGTGGAGCCGCGTGTGTATAGACTGCGGCATCGACCTCCTCTTCTCGTCACGGTCTTTTTTCCTTCGAAGGACTTCTTATATACCTACTTGAGCTGAATCCGCGCGGCTCTCTATTCTTTTTGCGAGATTGTAATCTTGCGTGTTTTATGAAAAGCCCGGGATTCAGACCCTTTCGTCGCTCTCAGTTAAATGAAATTTATAATCTTCTTTATCGCTTGTTAGTTATTCAGAGGCGCACGTTTTTTTTAATGCACGTTAATTGCAAACGAAAGGAAAAAGATTAACGAAAGTTAAAAACTACGGTAAACGCTGTAAACGATGTAATTTAACTTTTTAAATTTGTCAAATTTACTAGAAGTTAAGCGGATAATTAAAAAATAATTAAGAGACATCGTTCAAGAGCGTTTTCTCGCTCCTAAAAGAAAAAAGCTCGTTTCTATTTACCGACGAATAATAGCATATTATCTACATAGGATTGGAACAAAAACAAAGTACATTTCATAGATTTTGTCGAAGAAAAAACGCATTTAGTTGCCCATGAAAAAAAACATTTGTCATGCCAACTGTCAGGACTACAAGGAACTATTGGTGTTTATTTCTAATAAATTACCTTATATCTATAAAAAAAGGAAATTTCTTTATATTCCTTCCGCAAAAAGTGGCAAAACTTTCGATAAAGATTCTCTTTGCAGCAAAACTTCGCAAAACATTTTTTTTCTTGTTAGATTAGTATTGTGACAGGATTAGTGCAAAGAAAGGAAAGAACTTTTTTTGTTGGGAACAAAGAGTTTTATAAAAGGAATGATTCCTTCATTTATATGCTTCAGAGAAAGCTATAAATTTCATTTAAATAATTATTTCTGGACCTTTTTAATATTCAGCGCTATTTTTCTAATATTCCGTCGATCGCAGAATTGATGTCCTATTCATATAAAAAAATGGCTAAGAAAAACATTTATATTTAAGTTTAATCAATGCATGATAGAAACAACTGAAATTAATAATGAGTAGGAAGAACTGTTCTTAAATTTAGAACCGTAAGTCTTAGGATGTGAATAAAAATTAGCAAGACCTTCGGTTGATATATGCTTTGGAGATACTCCGAAAATATAATGTAGTTATCTAATATGCAGATTCCGTTCTCCTGTGAAGTATTATATTTATCCATTTAATTAAATGCATGCGCGATTTGACGAATGACCGACTTACTGTATCTGCGTCTTAAAATATCGTAACGCTGCATTAAATTTCAGGCCTTGACTGCTATGTAAAATTTATTTTAATTATTTACAACAGCTGATTGTTTGCCCACATTTCTTCAAATTCTATAAGCCGCTTAAAGTAATCATGTCGCGTAAAATTTCATTCACATCTGTTTTAGGCACGTGTGCAAATTTTAATATATTTTTTTAATTTATTTTCAGTGCGATTGAGACTAAACAATCTTTTTGCGAGTACTCTGTTCGCTAAAAGATTTGGTTAATTCTGTTCGACTTGTCAAAGCATCCGGATTGGTTCTTAACACCAGATCCTTCTCTAGTAAAAAATATCAATTATTCTCTTTGTTATATTTTTTATTTTTTAATCATTTATATGAAAATCGAAATAGTATTATAACAGAAAAGTGAAAAGTAACGAATTTAAAATTGAGGGATTGCGAGCAAAAAGGGCCTAGTGTGAATAATTTGCATAATGGACCTGCGTATAGTTACTTGAATAGCAAAGACTGAAGTTAAACATAGCAATTATTATCAGTCGAGCGAGGAATTTGGTCAACAAAGCCTCGCAGCGGGCGGACAATTACGAAAACAGTTGATCAAGTTGCAGCATAGACGATTTTTTCATTTGAAAATAACTTTGCCCTACTTCCGAAAGTAAGTATTCAGGGGCCTGCAATAGTGAGCGCAATACGCATGGATTCGCGGCTCACCAGAAAAGACTGAGTAGGTCAGTAAAAGGATTGGAGAAAAATATCCGCGTAATGTGCAAAAAAGTATCATCAGAGTAGAACCTTCCGCGCGATGGGCAAATTTCTAAAGCCACTAATCACGAGAAAGTAGTTGGGTGAACAGGTAGTACAACTTGGTAGTATATAGCAATAAAATAAAGGAGACAGATTAAATTTATTCGTCTGAATAATAGGTGTCATCTATTTTAATTTTACGAAACTTTTCACTGGATTATTTTATAGAGAGATAGAGAGAGAGAGTACACTTTGCAATTGTCTACTAAGCAAAGGCTGTTTCGATATTTCAGCATTTTTTCACTAAGTTAACATGATAATGTCAGCTATATTTTAACTTGACACATGTGTAATGTACATTCATTGACCAAACATTAGGACTGGTAATAGTACTCTTTATTATCTTACCGATACTCTTGATGGATAACAATTTTATTTGGTGCGGGTCAGAGAAAGCATTGAGAGATACATTTTGAAAATTTATTCAGTATATTTATACTTATTTTTTCAATTCCTAATGCAAATTTATTTTATTAATATTTATACCGAAATATCCATTAATTCTTCGTCGAGATAAACCAGCAAAATGCACCTTTCTCGTGTAACATAGTTTTAATAATAAAGTTCTTCATGCACAATGTTCAGTCTATGAACGTATTATTAACTTTTCGGATATCTGATATGCTCGCACAGCAACGTACATTACACGAGTGCAAACCCATGATAATAACTGAATATGAATCTACACTCACGATTAGATTACCGCGGATAGACCTGCTCGTTAAAAATTAGGGCTGTTTTGAAAATTCATAAATAATAAACGATTTGCAATTTAAATTATAAATATATCGAAAAAGTAAATTCGTAAAAGGATCAAATTTTCTAATAGTATATGAATGAAGCAATAATAATTAAACTTAAGAGAACTGAACAGTTATTTCATTTACGTCGCAGCTTTGTCAAAAGTTCGAACCATCGAAACGGCGCGGAGGCTGGTGCATAAATCACCAGAGTTCACTTTAACGAATTTTCTAAAGTTGGCGCGCCAAGAAAGTACGAGAGTGGCGTTCGATCGTTTATTTGCATTTGAGGGGGCTAAATCTAATATACGGGACTTTGCAGATACTTGGCGGTCGTGCATCCAATTGCCTCGATGTCGGTGAGGACCGAGGGCCATGCGTTTATCGCAATTTTGATTGTCTGGTTAGTGATACTGACTTTCTCTATTCCCGTCCTCATCATACATGGCGAGTCAAATGACGCGTACACAGAAGAGGCAAGTATTTGACTATTACCATTTAATTGTATTTGCTTGATTTGTTGAAATTTTAAAGCTCTTCGTAAGTTAAGGGATTTTGCGGGCTTGAAATTTGTTTTTGAAAAAGGAAGGAAGGAATAGTTACTTTTTGCAACGCGCGCATCATTTTCGCGTTTTTTTCGGTTTAAAAAGCGCGCTTAGAGTACTTTTTGTCAGAGTGCAAGAAAAAGCAAACTTTTTTGTCGGGTGGTTTAAAACTTTGCAATATTGAAATTAATCCTGGTCGTAGAAAGCTCGCCCTTGTTTTTTGCCAGTTGTCAGAGAACAATGAGTTTTCTTTTTTTATCATTTATTTGATTTCACATATTTCGTGAATCTCAATAACTTCCACGTTATATTTTAATTACAATATCGTAATCAACTTCAAGTAATTTAATAAAATTAATGGGCGTGGGTTTCATTCTTCTGACATGAGTAAGGGGTAATCATTCTATGTTATGTGTAATTCCACACATGCTCGGCAAAATTCAGATTACGAGTTTATCACTGTTAACTAATTGAATGATTTGAATGGAAATCGAGTTAATGATAATACTTATGATTAATACTGGTATATATACATTGTAGTCGAAATAAAGCAATTTTAAAAATCTGTACTTGAAAGCATAACTGGGAATACTTGAAGTTTATTAAAAATAAAATCTTCTCCGAGTATTATTATAAAAAAGGTTTATATACATTGTTATAATACTGGTATATATATATTGTAGTCGAATTAAAGCAATTTTAAAAATCTGTACTCGAAAGCATAACTGGGAATACTTGAAGTTTATTAAAAATAAAATCTTCTCAGAGTATTATTGTAAAAAAGGTTTTAGTACATCATGTTTGCAAATAAAGGATTCTTTTTATATCAAAAAATTATTTTTAGGTAAAACTAAGAGATAGATAAGTGTGCTTTGCCAGGATCGAAAATAAAGTGTTATTCAAAGACGAAAATAAGAAATTAAATTTTGTAGAGTAACAGATCTGGAAAATAAATACAAAAACTATAAGAGCATTCTAACTGATCTGACTATAAACGTTTATAAAAAGGAACTTTGCACTGCGTACTACAACATTTTACTCAAGGAAAATACACACGCTATAAGTTACTACGATAATACTATATATGCGCAAGTAGTAGTGGTCGCGATTTGGTCAGACGCAGTGTTTTGTGCCTAATTCTGATTACATTCCTTGCATATTGCAATATGAATTTCAGTCCACATATTCGAGAAGAGAAATATTCTGTAGAATTTAATTAAACTTAGTGAAATGAAATTCTAAAATATTTAAGAAGATAAAAAAATCTCTAAATCTCTAAATCTCCTTACGTAACAATTTTTCTCTAGTTACGAATGTAGAATAAATAAATACAGATCTGTTATTAATTATTCCTTAATAGTAATATAATAATAAATTACTGCTTTAAGAAAGAAACCAACCTTAACAAAAATCAAGCCTGTACTCAAAAGAGTGAAAATTAAGATTCGAAAAAAAGATCTCTTAAGTAGATTTCAGGGATATTCCTTTATAAATTTATAATAAAAAGTAAATCAGTGTTAAATAAAAGAAAATTCTCAAAAATATTTCACTCCGATATTTTTCTAAACGAGGGGAATTCACATTTTTTTAGTTTTACAAATTTCCAGAAGTTTATTCTCTACCATTTGAAATAAAAGTTTGTATCAATACGTTCACGAGTTTTTTCAGTACAGCGAAAATTACGCGATGAACTGCAGCCATCCGTTTGCCGTGCCGTTGAACGATGAAAACGAGACGATGGAGGTGGGGAACGCCTGTAGAATACTGCCGGACGCGAACTGGCCCCTCTTTCAGGTAACCTTCTTCCTGGTGAGTTACGTCGTGCCGCTGACCCTGATATGCGGCCTCTACATCTGCATGCTGCTAAGACTGTGGAAGGGCGTGAGAGTGAGCGCGGAGAGCCGCCGCGGCAGAAAAAGGGTCACCAGGCTCGTCCTAGTCGTCGTCAGCGTCTTCGCCATCTGCTGGTGTCCCATTCAGGTGTTTATCCCTTGTCGGCTTTACCCGAACGCGTAACGCTCGAATCGAACATACGAATGCGAGTTTCTTTTCAGGTGATCCTGGTGGTTAAGTCGCTGGACATGTATCCCCTCTCGGCGGCTTCCATAATGCTGCAGATCGCCAGTCACGTTCTGGCCTACATGAACAGCTGCGTCAACCCCATCCTCTATGCATTCCTAAGCGAGAACTTCCGCAAGGCTTTTCGGAAGATCATTTACTGCAGGTCACGACAGGAGCAAAATATCCGTCTTGGGGCGATATCGAGGGTGTCGAAGGCCGGCAGTTCCGGCGACATATTATAGGTAAGAGAGCTACTATTGACCTAATCGATCGCCAACTCATCCGAAATTCAATCTAGCCTTTTATACGTATATATGTATACCTGGTATGAATGATGGATTGGATTTCTCCTGGTCCTATCGGGGTTCTCAAAAGATTTGTTCTTAAGCAACCAAGGTCACCGCTTCAATTTCCCGGATTAAATTAAATCAGCGCGCTTATTGGTTTGCTCTCTCGGTTGCTAATACTGCTCGCGCTAGAAAATAGTTTTATCGCCGAAGCGTAAAAGTACATCTCGTATAATCAGCCTGTATACTAAATTTTGAAGTGCCAAAGAAACTGCTTTATAAAAATTAAAGTTGCTGGTAGCCAAAAAGTCAGAGTTACGGTCACCTTATCTGGCTCTCGCTATCGGCATTAAGAATCGCCGGAGTTCTTTGGCAGCGCGCCGCTCTCCAGGCGAGACAAAAAAGGGAATAATAGTACCTTGCCTCGGGGCTGAGGTACAGTGTATACACGGTGCAATGACTCCCCCTCGTCAGGGCGTAAAATTTATATGGACCCCTGCATCGTATGTTTTTAAAGGCAGGATAAGAGAGAGTTATCTGGTTGAATCCGCCAGAAGCACTTACAACTTATCAGCAGTATTAGCGTGATAACCGAAGAAGATCGGAGGGAAGATGGCTATAGCTTGTTTAATATATCCCTCTTCACTTTGGTCAGTCCCCTTCGTTTTACGACTTCAATGCTACACTCCGAAAATATTGTCCTTTTTCTATTTATTACTGGATTTGTGTAAAGACGTGTACTTTCAATTTTTATTTGAATCTTACTTTCATCATTTCAATCGAGATATATTTGACTCTTTTTGTCGTTCATTTTTCTTTTCCTACTCGAATAAAGTATATAAAAGAAGGTCCTGTCATTTGTTGGCCTGCGGGCTTTCACTTCCTTATCCCAGTTAAACGGTCCGAAATACTTGGCAGTCCTATTGTAGTGCTTTTTCTGCATACTCCCGCTTCTTTCTTTTCTCCTTTGTCTTACAATTGAAACTGATGATATACTTTTCTTTCAAAATAAAATGACTACGTCATCGGTTTATCATTTGATTCCTAAAATGAAAATTTGCTTTTTCTGTATTAATTATTTACGTTTTACATTAATTTGTATTAATTATTTCTTACAATAGAGAAGAAATAATTAAATATTTACTATTATAAAGAACATAAAGTGGATTAAGGAATTATATATAAAATTTTTGCCGTTTTTGAACTGTAAACACTTGAATTTTTTTAAATAATTGATGGTAAAGTCAATGGCTTTCAATTTGCAAAAACAACTATCACGAACATACAAAATAAAATAATAAATAATTGATGGTAAAGTCAATGGCTTTCAATTTGCAAAACCAACTATCACGAACATACAAAATAAAATAATAATAAAACATAGGTTACACCAAATTCTACGTTGCTTAATTTACTCATAAATAATACGATTCAGAAAAAAAAATTCATTTAATACATGGAAATGCCTGTGGCAAGTAAAATTTATTTTGAACGTCGTTATTAAAGTAAGCACAGTAAATTCGATATAAAATTGCCATATACGGTTTTATTGCGGTTTTCGAGAACAGTTTATGTCTTACAATATCCAAAAATCTCGTAACGTTTATTGACATGATAGATATTCACCATTATTCTATTTTTATTGAAGTAAATAAATCTTTCGTGGGCAATAAAGTCACGTGTTAATATAAAGAATTCCTAACAAAGATTAAAGTGTTATAATCATATATTTATATGTAGGATCGCGTTTTTAATTCTGTTTACCCGGATTTTGGAATAAAAAGTACTATTCTAAGAGGACAAGTTTTACTATTCAGCATTCGGCTGAAGATAAGTGCTGAAGAATCCCGTATTATTTTTATTGCATGCTGCCCTATTCTTGGTATTTTATGAAAAAATCTCTAAAATCACCCTATATGTAATTTTTATGACTACAGCAAATCATTCGATTCGCTTTCAGAAACTTTTAATTTTTATCTAAAACCTGTCTGATGGTGAGAGTAAAATTATGGGATTTGGAAATTTATCAATATCATATTCGTTTAATAGCTCAGTGCACCATGATAAATCTGAAAACGTGAAATTTCACTTAGAAAATGTGAAAAGTTACATTGAATTGTGAGTATATTGTATAAGTGAGCGACTTTTCACCATACAATATATCACTATTCACTTTTTCTAAGTGAATGTGACATTTTCATATTTATAGAGCAGCGAATTTTCACACAGGTGCTGATTTTACTTCAGCTACTTCTGTAAACATAAAGTAACGCGTGTAAAAAAGCGGGAAAATGAGGACTCGCTGCAAAAATAGATTCGTAAGATTAAAGTAAACACATACTGAGTTGGCTTTGCATTTGAAACTAGAGAATTTTTCGTCAGAAAACATGAAAGCGTACTTGAAATAATGACGCTACTTTGCATTATTTTTCAAAGTAAGTTTCGTGCTGTCTCGAGTGACAAAATTATAAGGGATTATAATTTTGTCGAAAATAACTTCGTAGAATTATTAGTAAATAAACATTTTAATGTAAACATTCCTTAGTTGAATTTACACAACGGTATATTTGTCGAGTACAGACAAATTTCACGACGCAACTTCTTGTATCCAATTTCATTTCACATCATAATTAATAAAATTAAAATTGTTCTATCTTAATTTAAATTAAATAAATTGTAAACTCGCATTTTTATTTAAGTTTTTACCCTTTTTCAATAGTTATTTTAAATGTGTGTTAAATTTAATATTAACACTGTTAACACTTATCCCATCGGTTTAAGTACATATTTTTCAAATAATTTACTGCGTAAATAAGTTACAAAATACAATTATAAATCGCTATTTAAAAAACAAATGTATACTAAAAAATGGATCTTTTAAATAAATTAAGCGGGATATAATATGGGAGAAGGCAGCGCAGGATAGGGATACGTACAGGAGGGCTTGCATATAGATGAGATGATGAACTTGCGAGTTCCGGATGTCATTTAAAAAAAAAGCGCGGGATTTTCAATAAAAATGTATGAATATCTTGATCTCTATTTACATATAAAAGAGTAAATATTCACTTATTCTATTTTCAACTATTTTAGTCTTTTTCGCCCTCTAAAACTTTCTTTCGCTAAAAACGTTTTACATTAAAATCGATACATGCGTTTCAAAAATATGACCTCGTGTAGTTACAGTACTAGTCTTCGTCTGCGATTCGTATTGCTATTTTAATTGATGCATATAGTAACAGGACGGTAGTGGATCGGTGACACCTTGAGTAGGTGATTTAGATCGGTTTAATTAAAACTTTTCAATTTATTTGAGAAATACGCGGCGAACGGTACTGACAGATGGGGCGGTATTGGTCAGCTCTCCCCTAAGCAAATAATGCGTTGTAAAGAAAATATAAGGTCGTGTGGACGTTCAAACAAGTGATTTGTATATTTTACGAGCAAGAAATTCTTGTTGGAAGAAAACAAATCGAGCGCAATTTCTTTCGAGCTACGCAATTCAGCCAGCAAATTTTTTAGACAAATGTCTTGTTTATTTGCAGATGCTGAGGCGTGGGAAAGAGGCAGGCAGATCCTGAAACATCGAGCATTCGCACGGATCCAGAGGGACTCGTTGTGATGTAAAAATCTGAAAATCTTGCGGAAACCATGATTCTATGATGCGAGACCTTTCAGTGACCGGTGCTAATCGCTAACTCGAAAAGCATCGTGCGCTGTTGAGTTAGGGGCGTTGCGTGTTGATCTTTCGATTTGATGACTCGTGTTCAACATCCTTTATCAGTGTCAGATCTAACCATTATTACCTAATACATGAGACTTAGCAAGAGCTTAAATTATTCACTAACAAATTGTCGATTGTTGTAAAAATTGTTTCATGATTTTTTTATCGAATTCTAATAAATTTATTTCTAAGAACTAGCGCAGTTTCCTTCTTTTATGAACCTACATCTTCTAATTCTAGTTCTTCTATTTTCTAATGTTATGCTATTTATGTTAATTAAAATACCTACTAGTTTCATTTCTTTGTTGTATCTTGTAATATTTTATTTAACAATTAAACTAAAATAATTTGGATAACTTGAAAATCTTTTCGCTATTATATATAGCTTACAAAAATCTCTAAAAAATTGATTCAAATTTTTGTAATTAAACTTTTGTTTTATACCTATAAATGTAACAGTGAATTTCTAATTTAAAAAATTTGAAAACATACTTCTTTATAGCAATAGTAATAATACCACGATGTATACATATTACTATTGCTATATAAAAATTAGTCATTCTTGCTGATAAATTATGTGTCTTTTCTTCTTTTGCGCGTAAAATGTAAGCCTTTTCCTAGGTTATAGACTAGCTATTGAAGAGGCATCTTTCACAGCAGCATCAGCTTGACGGGAATTGAGCTTTTTAAAGTCAAACTTTTATACATCGGTAAGCATAAGTGACCGTCTATAAACATCGTCCTTGGCTATAAGCAATAATTCATAATGTAGCATGTTTATGACCAAACTGAATGCATTTTTCTACCACAGAATTTGTTTTTTTTTTATACTTATGAAAAGAAACGTTTTCGTCACGTTTTTAGTTCAATAACGTGTCAGTGCACATTTTTCTTATAATAGTTCTTATAATAGTTTGATTAATTCAAGCCAAGTGTTCTTTTTTAGTATGTTTTTTAGTATATTCCCTTTATCCTTGTTAATCCTTGTTTACTCTCGCAATTCATGCGCTCTGCTGCAAACTTTGCTGTGCCACCTTTTGATCGCCAGTTCCCATGAATTATGCAGGTATGGATGTCGTAAATATTTACTGCGATATTCACGTTCACATGTTAAAAAAAGTATTTTTTGGACTTTATCGTAGCAACTTTTCATAAGCAGATCACAAAGAAACATCATTTTTAATTATCAGTCAAGTTTTCTTGTCTCAAAATAGGAAGATAGTTAAAATATGAGGATCTATAACGTAAAAATTAAAAAGATTTCTCGTAGTTAATTAAAATTTTAATTAAAATTTTTGCGACTTAAATTAAGTCGATCGTCTCTGCAGCCGGAGAACGTTCTTAGTATGTTAAGATCATTATAAGTTTCAAGTAATTTAAAATAAATATTTCAATATTAAATTTCTTTAGAAGGTTCCGATAAAAATCGATCAAGGACATTTCCTTAAAGTCTATGCTTTGACCATGAAAATAATTAACATCGCTTAATAAAATAATTATTCTATTTTATATTTCTTGAAACTCTCGTTAGAAAATTTGAATAAACGTAAGGTATCTTACCTTACGTAATAACAATATAATATTTTATTCACTTGACACTCAACAGATCTATCATCCCACCCTGTCCGAAACGCATAAGAAAATCACAAAGCTGAGCATAAGCTAAAATTATTTTATAAAAAAATATTACCTTACATATCTTCAAACTCGTGAGCTTCTTGAGCTTCTTCTGCGTATCCTAATGTATGTATATCGAGGAAATAAGATCCGATATAGTAGAGCAGGAATGATGGTCCGAGGATGGAGGAGCATAAGTCCTGCGGTGCGCATCAAGGCCGAGTAAGTAGGATTTAGGGAGCAAGTCAGTCGTCGGCAGGTGAGCATTGACTCCGTGCAAGGAGAATCGTAGAGGAGGCTGGGGGAATCGTATTAGCGAAGTTTTCGAAGTGTCGATGCGCGGCACGTATTCGCGGACCATTGCGAAGGACCGAGCTGCTGAATTTTTTATAAGCGGCGAGTGCGAGTCCGATGAAAATGGGTCGAATGTGGTCACTACGGTACTTATGTTACGCAGGGAGACCACCGGACGAATTATAGTATCGCTCTCAGCGTTCATACTCGAAGGTATAAGTGCAATATTCTGATGTAAGTTTTTTCTAGTAAATGTCATTAACTTCAGGAAATTGTGTGCAGAATTGATTGTTTCATAAACTAAGTAAAACAATAAAATAAAATAATAATGGTTCTTACTGCATACACCATTATCACGATGAATTATTAACATTGCTGTATAGGATTAAACTGCATTAAATTATTTATTTAATTAACTTGTAATTAGCAAGGGCGCGTTTTTAGCACTATGTATTCAATCTATAAAATCATCGATCTGCTGCTTTTAGCAAATTCTGATGGTAAACCTCAATTAGATAACCTGTATTATCGTAATACTCTTTATATTCTCTATTTATTAATTAGGCATGATCGCTACGAGTGTTTTTGTTAATGTAAATTATTGAAATAATAGTGAAATAATAGTGTTTTACGTAATCGAAATATAATGGACCTTTACTGAATTCTAAATATATAAATTAAATTTTGTTCGCTTCAATTTGGTCCTAAGTTAAATGATGATTTGATTTTTTATATTTTCCATAACGTTCACCACGTTCGTGAAAGTTGGGAAATTTGACTAGATTGTTCAGTAACTTCGATCGCTTGCGCGATTTGTATTACGTTTCCAAGTACAGAAGGGGTGGGTGGATGATCAGGTTACGAGTTCTGGAATCTCAATTGCGGTATATACCTTTCACGAAAAAAAGCACTTGTAATTGATTCGAATTCTGATCTGTTTCAATTCATCCTCGTTGCGCCATTTCAAACGCAACACGAATACCTTACTCGTGCGTTACTTGCTTTGACGATAACAGTCAATAATTTAAAGTTCCATACAGTATTGAGTATAGCTCAGCAGTGTCTTAAATTTAGCTTTCTTATTTAGAGAAGAATGACTAAGGAGTATTAATTGGATTAAGCTATAATTAAGAAATAATGACTTAAAACATCTGGATTCCTTGAACAGTTACTGTTGTTAAAAAAATTAATTAGGAAGGTAATAACAAAATTCACGAATTAAACAGTCGGGTGTTACTCGCAAGTGAAACAAATCGTAAATTTATAAACTGTTTTGCTATTGATCACTATGTGGTGCCACTTTATGCTCTATTTAAAGGGCTATTTAAAGCGCGTTGCTATGTTTAAAAAGTTGTAATTTTTAACTTGAAAATTCACTTACTGTAGCTCGATAAAAAGTATACTCGAATTAAAATATTTTATGGAAAGTTTTGGGACTTTACAAAATGTGGTGTTTTCATCATAAATATGGAAAAGTTTCTTGATTTTAATAACAAATGGGTTTTCTTCATTTTCTCGGTTTTATGGCAACCATAAATTAATTACTTTTCCTTTGGGATGGCAGTTTTTGCGAAATGGCAGTCAGCCAGAAGATATTTACTTAAAATTTGTAATACACATGAATGCAAAAGTTTATTTACTTTCGTAAAATAATGCAGGACCTTCTCCGTTCGTTGTAAATGATATTTGCAGAAAAATTATAGTTTCTAGAGAACTTTTCTCTCGAAAGTCGAACCACTTACTCTGTTCGAAGCTGCTGTTTGTCTATATAAAAATTCATAAAAGAAAAAATTAATGTGCAAAATATAACGTTTACATTTGAATTAAATATCTCTTAAAAATGAATCTTAAGTATTTGATTTGTCCACTTTGTTTGCCAGGGTTGGAATTTAATTTTCTTCAAGCCCCAGTTATGAAACTTAGTAACCCTTCATTAAAGGATGTGGTTTCACAAAAGCTTTCTTAAAGACAATTTTAAGACTCAAGCACAATAATAAATTGATTGCATTCAAGATAGCCTGCACACTTTCAAAGTAGACTTAAACATGTATTACCGAAGGATCACCAAGCTTATAAAGCGTCGAAACTTCAACTGTCGCGAAGAGAAAAGAAACTTTTTTGGATGATAAAGCACAGGAGCGGGCAACAAGCTGGTATATCCGTGACATTTCACCGCCGTCAAAATAAAAAAAAATCGAAGTAGCCCCTCCATCTCCGGTCCCTTCTAATTTTGGCGCAGGGACAAATTCAGCACGTAACGAAGGCAGTTCCAACGCTGATTACTTCTTGCGGGGAGGCCCATTGTTTCGTCGACTGTAGTTCCACCAGATTTTTCCAGAGATGCTCGCGCCCCCGAACTATACGCTTCTTCCGAGCCTCTCTCCTCCTCTCACCCCCTCGTCTTTTTTACCTTCACCGTTCTCTTT
This sequence comes from Eurytoma adleriae, assembly GCA_900480045.1. Lineage (NCBI taxonomy): Eukaryota > Metazoa > Arthropoda > Insecta > Hymenoptera > Eurytomidae > Eurytoma > Eurytoma adleriae. Next base: position 43,236 of record UXGC01000599.1, on the reverse strand, counting down.
GTTCGCCCGCCCCCTCTCCCATTTTTTCCGGATTCGAGCGCCGACCGCACTTGCATTATCTTCGGGTCCTCTTGCGATGTTTCGCTGCAATGTACATAGGAATTCATTATTTCTATCGTTGTTAATTAATGTGGATTCCGTGGCGAATCAATTTCAATTGCCTTCTACTTAAGGGCATGAAGCGAGCGAATGAAAATAAATAATAAAACTCACGAGAGATATCGCAAAAGAATCAGTATTTAAAAATAGAACAACTTTTACTATTTTTGTCTGGTTATAATATATAGGCGTTACATATATTATTAACTTGAAACAATGTGATTGTGTCCTGCTGCAGTGGGTAACTGGACGTATGATCTTTTGAACACAACTGGCGCATTTTTAAAATAAACTTTTAATCATTTTTTATAACGCCAAATGAAAGGGAGCATTTTAAAGGTTCGCGTTTCAATAAGCTTATCTCAATAATCCCAAAAAGTGGAGTTATGCTTTTTTACAAAGGAAGCCAAAGAATCTGCCTCTGATATACTATCAACTAACGACTGTCAAACGTATTCCGTAAACCTATAGAGTTTCTACCAAAAAAGGAAAAAACAAGATAAAAAGTTTTAAAATCTTTATTACTTCAAAAGTTATGTATAATTATACATATGAATACAAGGTAATGTGTATATTAATTTTTGCTTCCAATTCCAGGGGAAGCTTCATAATTTTTTGAGTTATTGTAAAAACAAAATCCATGAATTATACAAGTGAGACTCTACTGGTGTAACTTCCGTAATAAAAATTATAAAAATATTTTTTATTTTATAAATTTTTGAAAATTTTATTATTCTATACACAATGAAATAAAGAAATAACAATTTATTGTATTCTGTTTAGTAACGATCTGACCATTTTTTATTGTCTACTTATAAAATGTAATTTCAATTTTTTAGTGTTAGATAAATATTTTTTGGAAGAATGTTTTTATTATGTCAATAATCAAATTAAATAATGTTATTGTCTTTTATTGGAATTTATTGTAAATTTAATAAATTAATTTCCATTTTATTAATTAATCTCTGTTTCCGAACGTAAAATGAAATATTATATTTTTTATGCCAGCAACAGTTATGCGTATATGCGCCCTGAAGGAAATTTTAAGTGTTAGTGTTATCTTCGTGTAAAATTTAAAAGTGTAAAATAAAATACTTATACTTATTTATCGATTCTTTTCCATTTACTTAAAATAGAATTCTTCTTTGAACGATAAGTTGAATGCAATAGAATTTCAAATACGCCTCCTTTGAATTCAAAATATTGAGATAGTATTAAAATTTTCAACGATTGCGAAAGCGATCAATCTTCTGGTTCAATTTGATAAGGAGAGTAATTCGAAATTTGTTTTTGCAAGTTCTAACTTCTAACGTTATTCAACTGAATAGTTATGGCTCTTTTTAATATATATTAACAAGCATTAGATCCATTCAAATTGATTAACAAATTCCATAATAATTTTCTCAATGTTTTTTAATATAAATCTTTTAATTATAAGAAAAATATTATTTTCAAAATTTTTAATTTAAATTTCCTATCAAATCTTTAATGTGGCATTCTTTCAGATATTTTACATTTACAAGTTTTTTCCTTTACACCTTTGTGCATGAACGCTTTCGGCGTAAATAAAGAAAAAAAGGATTAAATGAATAACATTTAAATTTGCCCCACAGAAAGTAAATTGCCGAACTGAAGTGGGCGAGGTCAACTCATGAAGAACATTTTAAAACTTTATTCCGCAGCCATCCGCGTGCAAGCTCAAAGCGTAGCGCCAGACCTTCGGGGACTTTTTCATGCTCCAGAAGAATTAATTAACTATTCGATTCCACGCTCAAATAAATCAATTGCCCCCTTGTTTGTATAAGTTAAACATGGAGTTCAGCAGTTAGGAAAGGCCGCGCCTGATCTAGCGTCGATCTTACTACTTACGCAGTCACAGCCTCGGATAAATTGCTCCTGATATAACATACGTCGAGGGAAAGTCATCATTATCCGTGACTGTGCATCGACAGTTTATCTGATTACTTCCTACATTGCGTCAAGCATGTACGTGACCTTCCTCGATGAGATTTTTATATTATATTTATATATTCTATTCATTTCTAAGACTGAATAATAATAAGACTGATATTACGTACTTTCGATCGTAATTTACACACAAATATATGTGATAATATATATAATTACGATATTGTTATTAATACACCACTTTTATAATCGCAGCAGATTTAGATACATTTTTTCCGTCATTAAAGTGGCAAAGCGAAATCTTCATGGCAAAATAAGATTTAGGACAATCTTCAATATTCACTTCTATTTTTTCGGATCGATACATATCCAAGCATCTCCTAAATCTTTAAATGAGATCATTTTTCATCGGTTTACGTCGATATCAATTTTATTTTTCCTATCAGATGTACATTTAAAAAAAAAATTCAAATTGAAAGATCAGAATTGAATAAAACGGAATGATCGGACATTTCAATTCGTGATATTATAGTAGTTTTATTGAAATTTAAAAATTGTTTTGGTATTTTCATTTCATATATATAATTAACATTACGCAACATGTTGTAGTATATTTATTTATTTTGAATAAATAAGCTTTCAAAAAATATTTGTAGATTTATACGCAAAAAATTCATTTGTTTAAAAGAATTTTAAAAAATATTCTTTTAATTGCTCTTTCAACTCGTTATTTTTAGAGATAAGCTTCGCCATTTGCTTTCAAAAATCGGATAAAGCGATTTTCCGCTAAAAATTTTCAGTATTCCAAACCATACCAGAATTACGTTTCGAAATTTTTACGGACCATTTCTCTCAGTGTAGAGGATCGCAATGTGGAGTGCACTGGTGGGGCACAGAGCCGTTGATTAACACTCTCGTGACGAGGTACATTAGGGCCGCATTCCTCTTTTTTGATTGAAAGCCGCTATTATAATCCGGGAGCCGGAAGTAGGTATACAGAACGAGAGGGAGGACCTCGGCTTTGTTTTGGTCTGTTCCATCTTAATTTCGCGCCAACACCAGAAGTGGGAAGGCCGTAATGCGATATGCGACTTCATGAAGTACTTTAGTCGTAATAAAATTCTGCTGATTAAACTTTATAGTGCAGCGATGGCGATGGGAGGGTGGGATTGTCGAGAAAGTAGCGTGCTTGGGTAGTATAGTTGTCGCTGCGACGGGAGCGCAAACTTTAACAAACAAAAAAAAAAGGAGGGGGGGGGGGGGGGAAACGGTAAAGAGGAAGATGCTAATGGAAGTAAGACCGAGCTCTAATGGCTTGACTTTTCGAATTATTTTCACCCAGGGCTGACGAACGTTTTCTTTTTTATTACTAAGCTAAAACTTTTAAATGCATCTTGTGCAAACGGCTTAGTTATTTCTCTTTTTTTGCGGGTAGGTACGCTAACTGTAAGTATCATTTTCAGCAATGACGAGTTATTTCGAAAGATTTCTGATTTTCGATTACACTTAGCGTGAATTTTCTTTAAACCTTTTCCTTTTCTTTTCTTGATTAATTAAAAATAGCAAGGATTATTATAACTGTGTTTAGTCCTTAGTACGCCTTTTCAAAAGCTGTAGTGACCAGATTATTGACTTCTTGTTGTGCCTTAAAGTAGAGAAATTTCAATTTTGAAATATCGGTTCTTCAAAGAAATTAAAATGCTATTGGCTATACAAGTTTTACTTACTATCAATTGCGGCATAAGAATTCGTAAAACATCTGAAGATAATAACTCTGTCTAATGCACGACGATTTGATGTTTGGTTGGCGAACGGTACAAACCACTGTACGAGGAAATATTACAATGTTTTAATTCAAGGTATTTGAAAAGTTCAGTTGTACATCTTTAATAAGGAGAAATAACCAGGCCGCTCCGACAATGTGAAAAATGATAGCACATTGCCCCTTGGTGCGCTGCATTCGAAGAAACTAAGAGAGAGAAATCTCCCGAGTCTACAGAACCGACCCCGATTCGCTATTGTCGCGCAATTTCAGGGTAATAAAAAAAAAGGAGGGGGCGGGAGGTGAGGGCGCGCGCTCATCTTTTTCTTCTCCCTTTTTTCCGGCTCCACTTGTGCCGGGCTCCTCACGTACCTCCTCGTTGCCCACGTGGGATATTTCTCGTTATACTCGAACCCGGCCTTTGATCTAGAAACGAACCTCCTTTACCTCTTATATCCCTTACCGCGAGCACCGTAACGTATAATTACTGAATTAAACGTGCTTTTCAAATTTGATTGGTAGGGCGATTCTGAAGCATTCGATGCGCTGCAGAATATTCCCTTTCGCAGTTGTTTAGTGATTAACTGGAAATTGTTTACTTGGTTAAGTCCGTCGTGCTAAGGCTGTACAATTTCTGATGTTGGAGCACTTAGACAATGACTCTGATTCGCAAGTGAATATTTTAGCTTATTTTCAACGCAGTTATTTGTATAATACTGTAATTAAATTTCAGATACCTATAGATATTATAACTAATTTAATTTGCATTTAGAAATTCGTGCAATCTCTAATAATAATTTGGTATAATGTCAGACTTGATGACCACAGTATCTCGATGAATGTCTTTTGAATTTGATACTGGCGCTCTTAATCAAAGTCCTTTGAATTGAGTTTACAAACCAGTGCAAATATGCACGGCATTCATCAGTGAAGTAGGGGGTTTGTGATGCACCTAAGTAGTCGTCAATTTCTCAGCGGCGTCTATCAGTTCTAGGTGCAGGGGAGAGTAAAAGGAGCTCCCTTTAATTTTTCTCATTCAATTTTCCGCCGGTCATTCACACGAATTCGTTTTTCTCTCACTCTCTATCTGTTTCTATCTACGTTCGCAGTACGGATAGTATCGACGCACTCTTAATTCCATGCAAATTTATTTCCTCCCATCTGGCTAAATGAATAATCAATTTACCCTCATGGAAATTTCGCCGCGGGCGATTAAAGGTCTTCCCTCCATTAAATGACTCATTCTGCAGACATTTAAATGACATAGGGGAGAAGTGGGCATTATAAAATAAATGGTTAAAAAAAAAATTTCACTTGTGTAAAAAAGAGCAAAAATGCATTGTTCCTATAGTAAGAGGATAACTGCTTGTTTGTTTAGGAAAATCAATTTAATTGAAAAAATTCATAAAAATATACTTAATTTAAACGCAGAATTACAGAAAAAATATTAACTTCTAGAAAAAAATTTTGGGTTTATAAAAGATGTATTTTGTATTTCTATATTTTTTCAATATTTTTTGTTGCATTTTCAGTATCTTTTTCATAAAATCAATATTTTTCAAAATAAACAAAAGAAGCTGAATTTTTTCAATTTCCATTTGCAATTTTTCCAAGCAACAGTTTTCAAACAAGCGGTGGTGCCTAAAAATGTGTATTTCGTCACGTACTTATCTTTTCATTTTTTTTACCATTTATTTACCTTCAAGTGAAATAGGTTGCAGTCATACGATAATATCTATAATGCGCAATCAGAAGCGGAATTCTCGTTGATCATCGACTTGCTATTCAATTACATTCCTGCAATAACTTTCTATATCAATAGAGAAGCGTCACCTCGTGCATTTCGTTTTTATATCACATTTCACAGAAAAAGCTGCGTTTTGCGATAGCGAAACGCGCCCACGCTATCAGGCTCGATGTCAATTTTGTATAATTGCGGTAAATTTCAGTAGCCAGAACTATGGCCCGTTGAAAATGCGGGGTTATAGAAAAATCACGAGCGGCTTAAGTTCGATATTAGGTATTCACCACGGAACCTGACCCGCGAGATCAAGGAGCCGGCCGAACCCGCGTCTTGGGCAATGCAGCGTATAGGGAACCCGAGCGAAAGATTCGAGCTATTGTGCAGGGCACGGCGACATCGAGCGAACGTCAGCGTCTCTCGCCTTTCGATTGCACTTGCTCGTCGTCCCTTTCTTCCTCGGATCTTTACTCTGTTTTCATCTTCTCCTCTTATAACTCGATCGCGTCATTTTCTCCCGATTTTTCGTATTGTTTATCGAAACAATAGCTGCACGCACAATGAAATCTAGCGCAGCTTAAACATTTTTTTTTGTAAGCCAAACGTACGCGAAAAAAAACAGTGGTTACAACACTTTACACAATAGATTATCTATAAAATGTCAAGTTTACATTAGTTTTATAAGTATCTGTAGAAACAGATTTCAAGAAATGTAGAATTTACTTTTTAGAAATTTTGAATTAAGATTTCAGAAATATAAGATTGGCGCTATGATCGTTGATTCTACTGTAAGAAATGTTAACCTTACTGATTTTGCATTACTATTTTTACTTTTTTTAAATGATTAAAGGTTGCTAGTGCGACACAACTTTATATTTGCTGTTTATTACTTTTTGTGCATAATGATATTTAAATAGGGTCAACATATGCCTGTAAATTATGTAAGTTTAAATTAAATGCAATTTGTCGACATGTATAAATTATTAGAATTTGCTATTATTCTTGAACGCCGGGCGAGTAGCGGTTTTCAATTTATTAGCGATGGTTTTTGGTTTACTGAATACAAACTATGTTGCATTGACTCGCAGTTGAAATGTTACTGAACTGTTATGGGAAATATGATTAAATAAATAGCAGCCTTTGATATGTGATTGACTTTCTGGAAAATGCAATATTTTTCGAGTAAATTCCGTGAATATTTGTAAGCTTAAGAGTTTAATTTTTTCAATAAAAAGAATTTTATCGTAGAAATGAAACTTTATTTACGTAAAAGAGGCGTAAAATTAAAAATTGCCAGATATCAATCTTTTCCGTCGATTACCACGAAGTTTGCACGTAAAATATTGCCTTTTATCAGTGAGTCGCTGATATAGGCAATAATGATTACGCGATAGAAATTTGAACATTAGAAACACGAAATTAATTAATTACTTACATACGTAGAAGACTCACCGCACAACTGTGTAGGTTGATAAAATTAGTAAAATTTATTTCCAAAGCAGTGTAACTATTACAACCTCGTTATACGCCGCTAATGATTTTGCTTGGCTTAATCATGCTTCATTGTTTGACTCTAATGATTTTGATTGACTCTAAGTAGGATCGCTCAGTGTTGGGGCGTTCACCTCGCGCCTAAAGTTCTTGTTTCATTAAGAAAGTCGACACCACAGCCTCCGCTATAGAGTACCTTTTCAGTCTTCATTACTTCGCTTCGGGGACGAAATAAAAAAAAAGCGAGAAAAGGAGAGAGAGAGAGAGAGAGAGAGAGAGAGAGAGAGAGAGAGAGAGAGAGAGAGAGAGAGAGAGAAGTTGGGGAGCACACAGAACCAGCACGCACTATTTATTTCTCCAGAAGATCGATACGCTCTCCACTCTAATGCCTTTGCTACATGTATACCTAGGCCGTAAAAGGAAAAAGACAGTAACATACCCGTGAGGGCCGTGAGATGGATTTGCGAGTAGGTGTGCTATTCGATTGTTATACGTATTATTGATTTTATCGGCATTTTCTAAACTTTTTATTTGTATACAAAAATCTATTGATTTAACAGTGGAACAAGGGACGTTAGTTTTTTTTTTAATTTAAAAAGGAACGCTTTATGTAAACGGTTCATCTTTCATCAGATTTTTCGTACGATTGGTTTCATTTTTTTCTGTCACCAGAGACGTGCGTAAATTTAGCTAAATCGAACATTCTCCGATTATCGTAGTTCGATACATCATCATGACTTTCGCTTCTAGGAACAATAACTTTAGTCCATTTTTCTCATTTTTCGAATAATTGAATTTTTATATTTATTATGTTATTGCAAAGGCAAGAGCTTTTAAAATCAAATTCGATATCTTTTCCTTTTTATTTTAGGTACTATATATCAAAAAACACATAGCAGATTCTCAAATACGAAGAGCTCTCCGAAACAGTAATTGAATCTGAAAGGGTTATTGACTAAACCTCTACTAGATATTTATACTAAAATCATAAAGATGTATGTGCATTACACATTATTTGCGTAAGAATATCAATAAAACCGCCTTTATTTCTGAATTTATTTTATTGGTTTTATCGATAACAAATTTAATAAACTGTTTAATATTTTCTCCACAACACGTGATCTTTACCCTGGTAGAAATTGAATAGATTTATTAGCTATTTAGTAGCCGTGTATCTCGAAATGGTAAAAATTAATACACATTTTTCCCCTTTGTATTATTAATTAGTGAAAAAATGGCTTACAATTTAATTAGAAAAGAAATTAAATTAAAGTATACGAAACGATTTTGCGATAATTATATTGCACATTTTTTTCTTGTAGGATTGTAAGGATTTTAAATCCATGGATAGATTTTTATATATTTTTACATTTTTAGCACATCTGACTCGTGCGTCCTCACTGTGTCAATTTTACTAATATCTGTATTATAATTTCAAGATTTGTTTCCGTTCCGCTCCTCGTATTTACCTACAAGCTTTGCAAATTATAGCCAGTGGCCCAGGGGAATCCAAGCACGAGGAAGAAACCTTAAATGTCAGAGATCCGAAGAGTCAGATTAAAAAATTATTCACTCATTAATTCTTGGGTCATTGACAATAATCACCTAATTAAGACATCACGTAATAAGTCTTGTAAATATGTGACATGAAACAGCAAAGCAGGGTGCAATAATCCAATGCTCAAATGATATTCGATCAAGAGTCATTTGCAGAAAAGCTATTAGTATAATTTTTTTCTTGCGACTCGGCGCAACTAATTTGACGAAGAAGATGGGAAGCACTCGTTAAAGGAAAAGGAGTGAGATTACGGGATTAAACGAGCCTCGAGGAGGCAACTGCAATTTCCGTATTGCATCGGCCAAGGGGAAAGTGAGAGTCGACAGAGCAAGGTAAAAGACATTTATCATTAAGTCCATAAACTTATTAGTGCAAATCAGCCTACAAATATAATCATTTTCAAAAGTCTCGCTCGTTTCGTAAATTTACTTGGCAATTAAAATTGCATTTCCGCTATTATATCTAATTAGTCTTTTTAAGTTCATTCCTTCAATATTAGCTATATAACTAAGTCTGATTTTAAAATATTAGTTAATTAAGTATTAGCATTTGTAAAATAGATACTATATACTATTTTAGACTTTGTATTTCTCTACTTACGCTTTTGCCGATGTAGTTTCGTATTAACAATAAATATTTTTGTTCAAATGGGCTGAAATATATTTCGTTTTGATTTTTTAAGTTAGTTATTGACTTCCAATTTTGATGAAAATGGATTGTTCAACGGGTAATATCTCTCAAATTAAAGGTCCTTTAATTTTTTATTGAACAATGAACTACGCAATCTAAAAATTATTCGTGGTTTTAATACTTTTGAGCATTTTATTCCTTACTTCATTCGTTTTGTGGATGTTATCGATGCATTTTCCAAATTCATAAACATCCGTGACTTAAATTTCGTGTCCTGTCCTACAGTCAATCTCTATAACTGCAAACGTACTATTTTTGGATTAATATTCGTATTTCTTCAAATGCAATTTTTTTTACTAAAATTATCTTTTATATGATAATAATTAATTTGCATTGTACGTTCAGCTCGCAGAACTAAATTGTTATTTAAAGCTCACGATAAAGAGAATTTAAATTTGTTATTAAAGAATTTAAAATTGTTATCTTATTGAATAATTAAAGTCTGACATCTGCAGACGTGATTCATTGATATTTTTGAAACACTAAACTTATTAGTTTGCAAAAATGAGTAATGAATATAAATGAGTGGAAAATAATTAGAGACCATGGCAAACCTAGTGTTTGCTTTGTTTTAGCAAAAACATTAGAGCGTGTAATTATGTATCTAAACAACAATTAACAACGCTGTAACCATTTACATGAAAGTTTACAATCACACTGTTAAAATTCAAATTACCATTTCAAATGAAATCCACTCTCATTAGCGATTGCATCTGCTTAATTTTGCATAAAGTAGTGCAATCTCGCAGAAATATAAATATTTTTTACTTTTTCGACGAACCATTTGCATATTTATCAATTTCGCAAAATGTACTTTGTTTATGTAAGCATTGTTTCAGCGCTTTGTCAAAACGTAGAATTTGGAGAGAGGAAAATTTCGAGCGACTGAACTATGTACCGGCGACGAAATATTTCTCAACGTATAATATAATGTCGCTTCGCGCCCTGAAATCTAATTTACTGCAATTTCAGCGTCTAATTGGTTTGTTTCTTTTATATTATTTACGTATAAACATTTTAATAGAAATACCATGCAAATTTACACAATCCTAAAGTTTGTGAAAATAAAATTTTAATCGAATTAAAAATTATTCTTCTTAACAATATATATTTAATATTGTATTATTTTTAATTAATATTAAAAAGCAAAGACTACTAAATGATGAAGTTAAGTGGAATTATTAAATAATTTAAAATGTTATTAAGTATTACATTCAATCAGATAAATATTTATCTTCGACTTGGGAAAATTTATTTACGTCACCGTACTTAAAACTGATTTTTGTAAACCATTTTTTGGAACCAATACACTTAAGCATATATTATGTATAAATCGGTGTGAAAAAAAAGAAGTCTTGGAAATATAGATATATTTGTTGATTCGCTCTGGTTCTTGAAGACTTTTGAACGCAACTCATTCTTTTTGAATCATTTTTTGCTATTAAGATATTATTTTGTTGTCTTTCCTCTTTGAACGATTCGATGCATAAATATTAGTTATGTATATTTCGCATTAAATTATTACTATAATTGAAATAATTTTAGGTATTTCTGCCGTTTGAACAGATGTATGTAATTCTGCCGCCAAATAGTAAATAAATTTTTGAAATACATACAATAGCAATTTACTAGGTTGGGAATGTGTCTTCTATTATTTGAGTTACATCGAATGACACTGAAATTACAGCTAATGACAAAATAATTTGTTTGTATCCGATAAAAATCTAAGGTATACAATTGTGCAAGTAAAAATGGTAAAAATCGAAAACTTGTTTGAAATACCAATTTTTATGTACAGTATAAATCCATCGAACACTTTGAAAAAGATCTTTTGGCTTGGATGCCCGTTAAAATAGATCAACGGTGTACTTGTAAGCCACGACAAAGAAATTCAAAGCGAGGACAAGAAGTACACTGGACAAAAAATTTGCATGAGGACAGCGGAGGCCGAGGGGTGGGGAAGGCGGGGCTCGCTGTCGCCGGCCAATAGTAGCCGGTCGGCCTTTATCACTAAAGAGCCGAGCATCCGCGCAACTACACGTACAACAAGTAATCGCTCGGCAATATCCGGTCTCGGGTCAGAACTGAGCCATTAGCCGACTGCACTCGCTCGGCGACACTCGAACGCGCGACACCGCGCCACTCGCACGTCGCCGACCTCCCTCGGCGCTCGCTCTCCTTCGCTTGTAAACGCTCGGTCGCCTTTTTTCATTTTAAAAAATTTTCTTGGATTCCTCCGGCTAAGAGATGCGGCCGCTGCTCGCTACTCTTGCCCTTTTGGCGCTCGGTCCGCTGGCGCTCCTGCACGCAGCCGATCCGCGAAGGGCCAACGACGATGCCGTCTCCGGAGTGCTGGATCTGTGTCAAAGGTACAGTGAGAATACTCATTTCTCTAACTTTTTGTTTTCTTTTAATCTTGGGGTAAAAACTTGCTAATTAAGAAAAAAAGGATTTTTCAATGTGTTTTACATACCATTTCGAAACTTTGAATTCATCCCTTAAAAGTTATATGCTACTCTGCGAGTCTATTCAAAATAAGTAATTCTGGGATTTGCTCTATATTTTTAAAGCACGGTTTTATACCGATTTTAATTCGATTATCTGCGTAACATAACAATGTATAAGGAAGTAATTCCCAACAACCATATCTCCCTGTAAAATCAAAAGAATTCTATTCGAGAGGCTTATCATTCAGATTGGTTTTAAAGAGAACCTGTCATAGTTAAGATATGATTCACTTTTCCCACGAATCAAATAATTATTCACTCTTTATCATTTTTTGAGTATTCGTAAATGGGTTAAAGAGGACAGTGTGCTAGAAACCGAGGCAATCATTTAAAGCACCACATTCAAGTCTGAAATTGCTTCTCCTTGAGCTAAACATATCCCGTCCAATTTATTTAGGTTTATGTTTTTTTCCCAGTAATAGGTACAAATAATTCTGTAAAGAGGGTTAAATATAGGGCACGAAATGCGGAAAAATTCGGTCGTATGATAGAATATTGAAAATAAAAATAATCGGCAATAAGAATTTTTTTATTTCAAGTTAAAATATATTGATGGTATGATGTCGCGTAGAGTAAACATTGGCTTACTCTGTTTATTCCCAGTTGAATGCGCATAATATTTATATTTTTTTCGCTTTATACAAATACGGAAAAAACGTGAAACTCATATCAGGGTTAGAAATAAAAAAGAAATAAAACAATAACACAACCGCAATAAAGCCTCTGTAAATTTATAAAAATCGTATTTGTGTAAGAAGCCGCAGTGACAGTTTAGTTTGGCGCTGATATTGAACTTGTCAGTCAGTAGGAACTTTCATCAGAGCCAAATGCCAATGCTTTTATCAGAAGTTTTTTCACTTCTTTTGCTCTCGCGGAGCGAGACCAACGATAATCCGAGGGGAATCGCTCGTCATGATAAATAGCCCGCGCGTTGCTCGAAGTCAGTGGACGCGTGCCTGCCGTTTCAGCGCGCAGAGTATTTTACGTGCCCCCGCTGCATCGCTGCATGTGGGAGCGAGAAGGCGCTTCTTTTGTTGTCACAAATTCGGCGCACGTGTCGCCGCTTAAAGATTTTTTCTTCATTTGTCATTTGTTTGTTTCTTTGACAGTACGTTGAAATGCGGAAAAAATAATAATTGTTTTCAGCTATATAATGATTGCGCGTGATTTGCGGGAAACTTAAAAAAAAGCTTACCACTTGTTACTTTCAATTATCGATAAAGGTTATCTACTTACAAATAATTAATATTTACGCAATGCAACGATGGGCTTCCGCGCTAATACGTAACTGGGATATGAAAGCGATGATATCAGATGCGATAAGCACAATATCTTTTCACTGCTTTTTTTCAAGATTTGCTGACAAACGATGCGTCTAATTCTTGATTCACGGGATAAGAAAAAGCTATTTTTTTTACTTTAAGGATTGATGTTCCGCCGAATTATGCTCTCACGTTGTGCAAAGTTCACCTGAGCTTTCGATCAAAATTAAAGAAAATGCGCAGTCTCAATATTCTACGCAGTGATTAATTGAGCTTAAGCTTGCGTCTTCTTCTTTACTATATTAAATAGATACGATATGAAATTTCATCGAGCTGGTATTTACTACTAGGTTAATTGAACTTACACCATTTTTTATGAATTTAACTATTTCCATATTCCGTGCATTTTTGCTTCCTCGAAGAGGAAGTGTTTTTTTATCGCTAACGTAATTGCAGGCAACTTCGGCTTGTACTGCAGCACAAAATGAGTGCAATACTTTTTAAATGAAAATTTAAATATAATAATTATTCTTTGAGACAGGCTAGAGAATTAGTCGAACTTAATTTTAAAACCTTAATACACAATTTTAATAGTCCGACTTTTCATCTAAGACCTTGGAATGATTTGTCTAATTTTTCTATTTGTTTTAAAAAAGAAATTTATTCAAGATGTCTTCAATTGTATTATTTATTATTAACAAAAGCGCATTTTAACTTTTGTTCATTAGTAAAAAAAATCGTATTTTATCTTCTGATTTGGTGGTAATAAAAGCATATTTTAGCTTGAGTATACATTGAAAGCTTGTAAATGAGTACGCGCATTAATCACTTATCAACAGGGAAATGTACACAAGTGTGCATTTCCATCATTTTTGAATCGGTATTTCCAGAAATCTTTGAAATTTCGCATGTTGACGAGGGGCACGGAAGTGATAAATAATTTATCAGAGAAAAAAAATACATTGCCTCATGCATTTTCCATCGGCACTCACCGCGCCGAAGAATAAGGCTTTCAAAAACTTCCGCGTATCTGCAGGATAATCGCTCGGATTGTGAGATTTTTTTCTTTTCAATTGCCCCGATGGACACGCGTTTTTTCGCTCGGCTGATAAAAATTCAAAGCGCAACGCCGTCGCAAGTGCGGAAGCCTTTCCACGATTAGATAATGCCCCATACAACAGCGACTAGTGTGTATATCTCGCTCGCTGTCTGTCTCTTGTATTCTTCTTTTCCTTTTTTGCGTCGACCGATGCTTCGACGCGCACTTTTTTCCCGGCCGAGCGGCGACGACCTAGAGATAAAGGCGCCTTTTTTGAAGTGCGATTAAACAACTCAATTTCCATTCGAACCTTTCCCCCCGGGGCAGCGGGGTCGGTACGTAAGAAATAGGACGCGCACCTGCATTTCCAGCATCTCAACTGACTGATAATATGAGACTTCATGAAATTGCAACTTTCATTGTTCGCGTCTCCATTTTTCAAGCATCGTGCACCGGGTTCGACGAGCGTCGTCGAACTCTTGAGTATATTTAATTAAAACGGGGAAAATGCTGGAAAAAACTGAGTAATGCGCGGAGAGATAAGAAAGCCTGGGCGATGACAGGCTGCTCGGCGCAGGTTGACGTCGGAAATTGATTGCACTGTAAGCGAGGTCGGATTTGCGCTGCCAAGTTTTTTTATATTGCCACGAACCGACAATATTTTTCTCGGCTTAAAAGATCCATCCCACGACGTCTACTGAATATTGACAATCCCCTGGGCATTTATCATTATTAATAGAGGAGACTTTCCACTGTCGATTGGTGAACCATTGCCCCCTTTTTCTTTTGCTTCTTTTCAGAAAAATAATAATCTCATAATGCATTTAATAGAAGGAAAATGGCAAGTAATTAAAAGAATTTATGTTTTTACATTTAATTTAATAATTTTTTGTAATTAATTTTTTAATATAAAAATATTACGTGCTTATGTTTTGCTTGTATTATATCACATTAATTGTAATGACATTTTCTTCCATCGCTTGGGGGATGGTTACACTCACCAAGAAGTGAGCGGGTGGTGTAGAAGCGACAAATTCGGTATAGTCCATACCTACGAAATGGGACTTGGACTTGAAATTTGAACTTTAAAGTACTTATCAATCACTAAATAGACTTTACGAAATTATTTGAAAAATTTTAAAACAATATCCTGAAGCCATTTGTAAATGGAATTGGCTGAAAATGTGTTTACAGTTTTCTTGCATAATTACGGAGGGCAGTACGTTGGCCTAATTTCGAAAAAAGGTTTTGATTTTTAAATAATAAATAAAATGCTCGTGCCGATAATGCAGATTCCTACAGGAGGGTTGGACATCCAGTTAAAGCGTATAGTGTATACCGAAAAAATTGTATTATTATTGTACATTGTGGATGACCGAATTTTGATTGTTCGAATTTCATTCGAAAATGATGTGCTCATAATTGTTACTAAATTTTAATTTACGCCTAGATACAACATAGTTTTAAATCAAAATTAACTAACGTTGATCGAATATTGAGCCAATTTGATCGGGCCACGTACTTTTAGTAGTGTCGCATAATTTGAGAAAAGTTCCAAATTTTATGGGTAATAAAGTGTCCATAACTAGCGTTACAACTCGAAAAATGTCGCTCGCAAACTAATACATCAAATGATTCGACGCAACATAATGCCGACAGTTTAAACTTCAGAAGTTGAAATACGCGAACCATCAAAAGTTTTTTGTTCCGCCGTGCAGCGAGCTGCTTTCAGTGCCATATATTATCAGAGCAGATCGATGAATTAGGAGCTAGAGAAATAAAAAGTTTGTTCTCACAACTTCGCCGAGTCGTTGACGCGTAACGTTGACTATACGCCTCCCGTCCTTTTTACACCCTTGCCTCCTTTTTTATTCACCGACCTTTCCAATATCTCCCGCTCGATTTACAGTCGTATCCCGAGAGAACCCGGTCGGTTTATGCACATCGCCGCGGGAATTATCTCGCCCTGTAAAATCTCGAAAGAATAAAGCGAATGACCCGCTGATTAATATTGGTTAAAAGAGTCGATCGCAGAGTCGCCGCATAAATCAGAGTCGACGGGTGCATAAAAGGGGGTTAATTTCGAGCGCGCGCGGCATACCACCTGTCGCCGCGGCGTCATCAATCGAAGGTATAAAAGCGGCGTGCCGGGCGCAGCGGGGCCGCCGATGACTAGACCGGATTATTTATATTGGCGTTCCCTCGCATCAGGGTGCATTAATCCGCGGAGGGTGGCGAGCTCGCGCGGGAGAGGCGCGCGCGCGACACGCGACCATCGATCATCGGCACCGTGACCGAGTGCACGGCGGAAGTCACCGTTTAAAGAGCTTCCAGCTTTCTCGATCTGCTCTTCGGCGACGATTATTCTCCTCGTTACGAGGGAAAAAATTGCCTTTTTTATTTTGAGTAATTATTTTTTATGCCAGGGCAAATAATTAGAAAGTATAAATTCGGCACTCAAAGGATAAATTATTTTTTAATTGGTGATTTTTCTCCCCATTACGGGAATCAGGATAAAAGCGAGTGCAGCGTAAAATGAGAAACAAAATCGCAAAAGTTACATATATGTCGACGATTTACGGTATAATCAGGCATTAAAAATTAAATCCCCGATCCCTTTCAGCACTTCCGCGAATTAAATATGTTAACTGGTGTAATATGTATACAAATGAATCGAAAGGATGAATTTGTATAGTATACCAAAATTTGCCAATTTATAAAATTCTGCAGATTCTCTTAAATTAAAAAAATTGAGTTCATTTCAATATGCATACAAAAGTTTCCCAAAATGTGCAAGGAAAAAAATATAAGCAATCTAATTTTTTTGCCCTAGTAAATTTTAATAGATTAGAAAAGTAAAAATAAAATTACAAAATCGGTAAAATTAACATTTTAAAAGTAGAAACTCAATTTTAGAAAATGTAGATACGACTTGCACTTTAAAACTATATAAAAAAATAATGACGATGTTGCATTACTAAAAGGTAGATTCTACATTTTTCTTTGAGCTACATCTACAGAAACTTATGAAAGTAAAATAAACCTGCGAATTAATAGATCAATCTAAAGCAATATAAAAAAACAACAAATTTTCAGGCAATATTGACATTGTCAGGCAGTTTTAAAAGAATAAAATTCAATTTACTGTATTCTTAAATTTTCTGGTGTATCCCCGTAAATAAATTAAATTCCTATATCCAAAGTCGTGGGAGTAATTAAATTAATCTCTCTAGGACATTATGAGTATTTAATATGATAATTTCATAGCAACTAAATTAACCGCTAAGGCATTAAAAGAGTTTTATAGCAAATCGGTTTATTGAATTAGAATTATCAAGTTTAATGTCGTAAGGGGAGCAGAGCGAAATGCGATCATTTCTAATATTTGAAAAATTTTGGAAAAAAATCAAGGAGGAGGAACCATGACATTAAAATGTAGATATTGAATTTAGATTAAAGAGGATAATGGAAAACACAATAATAATGAAAGCGATCATCGGTACGAACATTAGTGATAGACTCAAGGTTACACTACTTCGTATTCTACATTTCTAATCTTGCAAATCGTGAATGATAATAATAATTATATTTTTCGGGAGTTTAACAAGAAGCATGGGATCACAACTTGTTTAATGAAAATATCGTGTAAAAAATACTTTTAGGTAAAGTTAAATAAAGTACTCATAGATAGAGTAGGAAGGCAATATTGTTCATAGATTTCTGTATTTATACTGTCACAATATTTAAAATATATTTATCCAGGGAATCTAAATCGAAGCTCTTTACATGTTAAAATATTCAGGTTCAAGGAGAAACAGTACTGTGGTTTTTTTATTATAAATTATCCATAAACCACCACTGATAAAACCAAAGTTACTCAGCTAATTTTGCATAGTGATATATAATCAACCTGTTGGTCGAATAACAAGTAACGAATCGTAAATACAAGTAATATTGCTTCTGTTAAAAGGAAAGTCATTCAGCGTTCAATCATAAAGAAAAATATTATAAGCTCAAATGTTTGAACGGGAAAATAATTCTTTTTCACAAAACAACAGTTTTTCAATGTATTAATTTTCTCTTAATTATTAACAGTAATAAAAAAATAAGCACTCTTGAATCAACTTTTTGTACAATTCTGCGATTCTGTTTTAGTCCCGTCTATTGTCAAGGAGAACTGCTCAGCACAGTACAATTGGCGGGTATATTCAAAGACAGCAAGACCTTCGTCGATCTGTACCAGAAGCACGACGAGAACGTGACTCTTGCAAAGTAAGTCAAGTCATAAGCGAAGGCAAAACTACTTCGACTCGATCGTTCGCCAAACTCAATGGTTCCTTACTTTTTTTATAACAGTTCATTATAATTAGTGGACAAAATAAACTATTTTTTTACAGTTATCGTTTGTCGCGTTATTTAAAGGTACCCCACGAAGACAAGTGAGAGACAAGATCACTTCTTTATATACTCTAATCATATAGAAGAGTGAAAAATTGAAAAAAAAAATCACTCTTTTTCAGAAAAACTGCCCTTTAAATCGGATGTTTTCTCACTCTTCCATATTTTGAGAGTATATTTTGTAAACACTTTATTTTTTTCAACCTCGGGTACGATAAAGCCTTTTTTACGCGTGACAACACATTAGGCTTTTTAAATTTTCAATTCTTAAAAACCTCTTCACTTTTCTAGCCATCAATCTCCTGCGCTACTTTTAATCATGAAAAAAGATCCCTTTCATGTCTGCCTTGGGAAAAACTGTTTTTCATTCAAACACTAAATCAGTATTCCGTAGACATTTACCAAAGCAAAAAGAAACTAACGAACAAATCAAAAAGTGCGGAACACATTTTTCCACTCAGATTTGATTTACTTTTAATATTCAAGCTCGATTCTGTGTTACTGCCATAAAAAAGTGAACTTGCGTGAATTAATCACTAGAGATTTTACCTCTTCTCGCCATTGCATCCGGCTGAAAGAACGCGTGAAACCACTATCTAAGCTTATTTACCTACACCCTCTAATCCTTTCTATTTTCTCGCTCTAAGCTTATTTAGCACATTTCTCTCTTTTTGAGATCAGACGAAAGTTTGCCCTTATTTATAACTTTTACGTAGCCCATAGTGTGGGCACTATTTGTTCCTCCTGGAGGAAGCTTTGTAATATTTTAAATTGTGTTCTAATCCGTAGCATTTTTTCTGCATACATATTCAAGATTACCAAGCAACAAGTATTTAATTAAAATTTAATTTTATAACTTGCGCAAAATTTCGTTGTCCTTTAAATAAAATAACTTCAAAATTGGTTGATTTAAATACGCAAATAGATTGACCCAAAAATAAGCTTTGCATTTCATGTAATTAATTCATGTAAGTTCACTGAATTATACACAAAAGTTATATAATTATTATTTTTTATGTATCTTCTCGTAAATAAAATGCATGACAAGTGCATTATTTCTGTGTTTTCCTCATACGTAATTCATAAAACATCAATTTACAGAATTGTTATATTAGTACAGAATTAATCTTTTTATATTGAAACAGAGCGTAATATCATCCCGAAAATTTGCAATTATTTGACATTTCATTTGCCTCGAGATTACAAATGCAATCCCCACTCTTTCATATAATTGCGATCAAATTTCACTTACAACTAAGTTCATTTGATTGTTCAATTATTACAAATAGTTTCCTCTATTAGAGATGCATAATTTTAGTGCATACACTACTCCTGAATTTTGTAATTTCAACATAATTAATGACGTTTCATAGAGACTTATTTAATTGGAACTATGTACCGAGCGATCGAGTCGCGAATTCTCTCGCACGTAGCGTTGTTTTGGGGCATTTCAATCGGGGCGCTGATTGCCGACTCGCCAGTTTTCAGAATTTGATGAAGGCGACGGGCAACAAGCCGACTAGGCAGGACGTGCAGAAATTCGTCGAGGAGAACTTCCTGGAAACGAACGAGCTGCTGAATGCGACGCTGCCGGATTGGCGGGAGAAGCCCGAAATGCTGAATTATATAGAGGACCCGCAGTATCGGCAGTGGGTGGCCGACCTCAACGAGATCTGGAAAGGACTGGCCAGACGGATGACCACGGACGTCCGGGACAATCCCAAGAGGCACAGCTTGATTTATGTCAACAACACCTTCATCATTCCCGGCGGGCGATTCAAAGGTGTCGCAGCTTAGCGTCGCCTCCCTGCCGCGCTTCCCTCTTTCTGTTTTTTTATTACTTTCTATTTGCCCCAGGCGAGGACCGATGATAATGGATCGCTTTTAAGACTCGATCGACCTCGGCTTATTGCGCGTCGATAACTCGCGAATTAAGCGATAAGGATGTTTTTTTGTTTTATTTTTACTAGTGAAAGAAGCCTTTGAAAAATTCACCGAAATTTCTTGCGATCAAAATTTTGATGCACAGCACGTGCTTTTGGTTACTATCCTGGAAATTTTTACTAAAAGAAATTTAGGGATCAGGTGGGCGACTCTCTGAAAAAGTACAATATAGGTTCGTGGAGTCTATGCCTTTCCTTCAATGGATAAGCTTGGTATCTCGCTATTTGTAATTTTACTTCAATTCTGAAGTAAATTAAGTTTTATTGTTAAAAAAAAATTTATTTCATCCAAAAAGTAAAAGCTTTAATCTTGCAAAATATCAACAGAGTTTATTGGAAAAATATTGCACATTTTCAGAGAATTACATATGCAACAAAGTTTACATAATGCAAGATGTATATTGGGATCGGAAATATGGAGCAGTAAGCTGTGTGACCGTGCTTGATCGTTTACCGTTTGTGTATTTATTATTATTATATTTTGATATATTTTTATATACCAACGAAAAGGGGAATGAGAACATGGTCTCTCGATTTACGCTGCAGTTGCGAGAGTAAACTGATGTATACATTTCCGTATCGAATAGCTGGATAACAGTTTCTAGTTTTTTTGTTAAATAAACTCTTGTGATTGTTCGTCAGAATGAGAAAACGCAGTTAAAAAAATTGTTAAGTTATGCAAACTTCAAAAAACGCATGTGTAACTGATTACAAGTGGGGAGCGCGTGTTCTGCCTCGAGGCTTCTGGAACCTGGCTGGCGCCACGTACTCCTGAAAACTTGCACTTTCCGAGCGCCACGTTAAACATACAATATACATGATTGCTTTACAATACTCTACGTAAATTTTTTGTGAATAATAGAAGGAGTCCTTAAAAGAACTCTAAAATTAGAATTTTTTAAATGGAATATAATTTTTAAAAAAGTCAACATTAACTTGGTCCCGAAAGTTTTGAAGTTTACAAGACGACGTTTGCAGCTTCTGCCTATATATCGTCGTTCCTAAAGAAGAAAAGCACATTTCAAAAAAGGTCTATTTTAATTTGCCTTTTTTTAAGCGCTAGAGAAAACTATACTCTACTAAAACATGTTAAACTTAAGGTATCATACGAATGATACTTCAAATTTATCAGGTTCTGGAAGAGTTTACATTTCTGCAGTGCTTTAAAAATGGCAAATTAAAATTGGCCTTTTTTTAAATGCATTTTTCTTCGTTAGGATCGACGATATTATTTTAGATAAATTTTAACGACTAATTTTTAATATTTGATAAAGATGAAAGAAGTAGAAAATTTTAGTAGAAGCTTATGATCATTATCGAAATAATTTTAATGAAACGAAAATAGCCTCGGGTACTGCATATAGCGGGTAAATATATGTATATATGGATCAAAGAAAACCGTAATCAAGGTTTTCGTAAAATATGAATACTTTTACACTTATGAAAAGTAGCAGTTTGATCATCGCTTATGACGATAAATGAAATGTTAAATATAAATAATCATGTTACAATATTTGACGACTGCTTTCTACATTAAGAATTGCTTTTTATCCTTGTCAGGTGTAGAAGTAGCTTTTAAACTATAAAATTACTAAAGAATTCACGTTGACGATTAATTTCTCTTCATTTAGAATTTTACTACTGGGACAGCTACTGGGTTTTGGAAGGTCTGCTTTTGAACGACATGTACGACACTGCTCGTGGAGTTATCGAAAATTTCCTATCAATGGTGAAAACTTATGGATTCATACCGAACGGAGGTCGGGTTTACTATTTGATGAGGAGCCAACCTCCACTCTTAATTCCTATGGTGCGTTTCAATCGCGCTAATGAAAAAAACAAATTGTAACTACACCACCTCCTGCTCGTTATTTTCACCAGTTGCGTTGCTCTACAGGTCGAGAAGTATTACGAAGTAACGAAAGACTGGGACTTTGTAAACAGAAACTTGCCCATCCTCGAGAAGGAATTTAACTTCTGGCAACGATACAAAACTATTAAAGTCACGAAGGACGGCAGGGAATACACAATGGCTCGCTACGTGACGAACAGCGAGGGTCCCCGCCCAGAGAGTTACCGGTAAGTGCATAAAATCGAACGTACACGCGCAGAAATTTCCATGCGTCCGCATAATGGTCCAACCATTACGTTTCATTTGTGTGAAAACACTATTAATAGTGCGGTAAAAAAAGTGTCCAAGCGTCTCATCCTTTATACTAATGAGAAAATTTACTAATGGTAATTAAGAATCTTGCTAAACGAGCGTGTTCACGAAGCTCCGGGACATAAGCGACTCCAGCTTGATTTTCACTGCTTCTTTCAACCCCAACGAGATTCTTAGCAAGAAATGTCTTCGGGAAAAAAGGCGCAACTTTAAAACTCATCCGTAACGACTAGCTATAACTTGAACTTTTCCGTGCAACTCAGGGAAGACTACCTGCTGGCGGTGAACATCACGGACCCGGCGGAGAAGCGGGCCTTCTACAACAACGTGAAGGCCGGCGCGGAGAGCGGCTGGGACTACTCGGCGCGGTGGTTCGTCCGCCGCGGCGGCGGCCTCTCCCTCGACCTCGAGGACATAAGGACCGACGAGATCGTGCCCGTCGACCTGAACGCCTTCATTGAGCGCAACGCCCGCATACTCGCGCGCTTCTACCAGTGGAAAAATAACTTGGCGGTAAGATACAACAACCGCGACGAGGATCGTTTGTACACTGCGAACGCCCCGGGAGCTTATTTGCATATACGACGTCGTACCTAATGAAAGTAATCGTCTTTCGGCAAAAATTACAACGAGAGAAGCTTGTAGAAATTACGCGGAAAAGCGGTTTGTCCATTTTTGCAAGAAAAGCTTCAAAAAATTACGGAACTTGTGCAAAAATAAAGAAGCTTAGCCAATCGTCTGGGGATACAGATAAAAATTATTCAATTACAGTGATTTTCCCACACTGAGAAAAAAATCCTAGTATTAATAACAGTACTATATCGGGAAGTGACCGTAGACTGACATTTAGTTGAAAAATTACCATCCCTTCTAGTAAAATTTTCTATAATTCTAACAAATTACACTATAATTGTAAATTTTATTAGAAAGTATGGAAATTTTTCTAAATTTTTATTTAATTTTACGGGAGGGGTAGGTAATTTTACAACAAAATGTCAGTCTCTGGCCACTTTCCTATATAGTACTGTGATTT
This sequence comes from Eurytoma adleriae, assembly GCA_900480045.1. Lineage (NCBI taxonomy): Eukaryota > Metazoa > Arthropoda > Insecta > Hymenoptera > Eurytomidae > Eurytoma > Eurytoma adleriae. The sequence goes on along the minus strand of UXGC01000599.1, from coordinate 19,641 downwards.
TTACTATAGAATTTTTTTCTCAGTGCATACAAATTGTAACACTGAAAAAGAATTTAGTAATTTTACGTAAATATTTCTTTAATGAGTTCCAACTAAATAATTGGTTGTATAAACTAAACAATTTATACTTGTAACTAAAGAATTTAAGTGTTAAAAAACCATCGAGTCATTTACCACGTATATTTTACGATGAGCTTCGGGTAATTGTATACAATCAAATAAGGAATCAAATAAGGATAGGACATATCTGTATAAGTATATCTCGAGATCTCCGCAAAGAAAAAGCTCCCAAATGTGCTTGACTTCGCGGAAAACTATGAAACGTGCTCTTCAGTAAAACTCTCAAAAGTAGATTTTTTGCTCAGCGGCTTTTCTTCGTGGGCGCCAGTCCGAGAAGGTAGGATTTTCGCTGTGTAGCAAAAAAGTGATACGTACACCACGGGAGAAAATAAAGAATGTCTCACCTTCGGATTTACACGCCGACCCTGGGAAAAGTAAATAATGTACTTTTCCTCTCTAAGTGCATATTGCAGTCTATCCTCCACGGCAAAATTTACACCAAACGAACGAAAATGAAATTCTTCGTTACGAAAAGTCAAAGTGCTTTACTCCGTTTTAGGACCGACGGAATATTCGCGTGGGCTGACTAAGGGGAATTGATTCCACGCGACATTGATTCGAGGTAACGTCGCGTTACATTTTCTGTCTCTTTCTCGCGCGCGCGCCGCCGCTCTTGAGTTTATCGGCGTCACGGCCTCATGGATTCGGACAAATTCTTATCGGCCGCGAAAACGCTTCTAATTCCGGCTCGTTCAGCTTACGCCATGGAACGTCCGCCTGATTGCGGATATGGGATTTCGCCGCGTGGAAAAAAAATCAATACCCAACCGACAGAACAATGCTGTCACGCGTATATATCTCCTCTAACTATCTCGCTTTCGGAAAGCCTACCTCTAGGAAATCAAAGAAAAAGGAGAGATAATGGAATCGAGGTCGAATGCGCGCGGGCGCTACGTGTGTGCTGAAGCTGCGGAGGAAATGTATCGGCGCGCGAACAGCACTTCGACGAGGGGCGAGCGAAAAATCATTTATTTTTTCTTCTCCTATTCTCTTCTCATTCAATTTCGAGGGTTGTACGCCTGCGGGCCCGAATAAGACGATGCATAATGTAGGGAGGCGGGGGCTCTCACGGAAATTTTAAAAAGCCTCATCGCGCTTTCCCTCCCCGGATGAATATTTATCCGGCGATGGGATAATACGGGACGGGGAATGAGTCGGGCGGATTAATTAAAGATGAGCGCCGCAACAGATTGATCTTCCGCAATTGATGGATTTTCCTCGCGCCGTGTACCTTTTGCCGCGCGTTTAAGCCGCTCTCGGCGGGCTTTGGCTCCGTGACATCTCGTATACGGGACAACGCGAGGACGAGTGCGGCGTAGCGAAAAAAAGCTCGTAAATCTTTCCTCTCGGTGGTGTTTTTCTTTGTCTCGGCCTCGCTATGCAGCCGCGAACGCCTGTCTCTGGCAAATTCCTCCTACTCGGCGAAAACGTTTTTTGGTCGGCACTCCCCTCGCGCTATTCTCGGCGACGATGATCTCGCCTCGTACACACCCCAGTAGCAATTAAGCGACATATAGGCACGCGTGTGCCACTCGAGTGAGCAGCGTCACTAATGGAATCGACGCCTCCTTTTCCCCCTGTCCCCGCAGAAGATGAAGTACTATAGGGACGTGGCGCTGCAGTACAGAGAGGCGATCCAGGCGGTGCTGTGGCACGACGAGGACGGCATCTGGTACGATTACGACGCGCGCAATCAGAAAGCCCGGGCCATCTTCTACCCGAGCAACTTGACGCCACTCTACACGCGCAGCTACGCTAGGGCCCTGTCGCCGGTTTACGGACAGCGCGCCGTCCAGTACCTGCGGGCCAACGCCATCGTCGATTACCCCGGTAAGTGACTTTTTTTTTCTTGCTGCGTAACGTATACACATTTTGTTGTGATTGCGGCCACGACCGATAAGCTGGCGGAATCCGCCGTTTAATCTTTCAACGATACTGCCCCCCCTCCCCCGACAAATTAGTGACTTTATCGCGAGTTTGCGTCGCCGATTGCATGCCCTGCTTGCTTTGATTACCTCGGCCACCGTGAATCGCGACTTCGAACTGTGTTTAACAAGGCGTAATCGCACTCGTGATGCGTGAAAGTAACGGTTGCACTGTTATTTGCATTGCGTTTCATTATTTTTATCGTCTTTGATTGTGTTCAAACGTATTATCGCACTTTAAACTACGGTACAGCCTCGTTGTGAAATATTAATTGTTATGTTTGCTATTAGCGATTTTGTTTGCCAAAGCAAAACGCAATTCCGCGCAATTAAGCGAACTCTATATCGTTTCGAAAGATTTAATGATTATCGCCTGCGAGTCAATTAAAGGGGGGGGGGGGGAGTCTTTAAGGCCAGTTTTTGTCCCAAATTAGATTTGGACCAAAAACTTCGAAAAAAAAATCCTGCAGTATATACCTACTGTAAAAATAAGAAGTCAATTCCACCAGAGCAATCATAAAAACTGTTTTTTCTTGAAAACATGTAAAGTCTACTTGTGCGTTTCTTCCTGCAGGCCACAGAGATTGTATATATTATAACGAAATTCGTTGTAATAATTATCGCTAAAACGAGAATTTGTGTTTTGTTCTGAGAGTGATGTACATAAAATAATTTCGTTTTCCATTTTACACATTTCGAATTCGAAATTAAACACACGCGGGTATTAAAGGTAAATTTGGATAAATCCACAGTAGATTTAACTTTAGAAAGCATAATTTCAATTGATTTTATTGTTTTAAGCTGGCTTTAAATTCTGTTTTTGGCAACGATACTCCTTTCCTGATATTTTTTATAAATGCACTGCAATGCAGTGTAAATGATATCGCTATATAAAAACGAAATTTGTAAAAGTAGATATTACCGCAATCACTGTAATTTTTTCCTCTTAATAAAATTACGATATCACTGAGATCTGTCTGTAGACAAATCGAAAGATATTGGTACCGTAAGTTATTGCAGTATTACTCCTCAAATCGTTTTCGATCTTATAGATTGGAGCAAACTTTAAAACTGCTTTATCTCGGAATCTCAGAAATTGAACTTCTGTTATTTTTCCTGTACGCCGCAGAAATATAGACGTTTCACTGATATGCATTCGGTCAACAAAATCGAAGCAATCATGAAATGAGCATCTTTATGAAGGATGCGACGGGAAGGAATTAGAGAAATGCTGGCCACAGCCTCTCTTGAGTACATGAAAGAGGAATGGGCTTTGACGTCGTCGGCAACGGGCAAAGGTTGCGTAAATGTTGCCGCTGCTGAAAATACAACGTCCCCCGAGTGCATCCCCTTAGGTGTGCGAGCTGCGCGGCCGCCAGGCTGACGCAGGGGAGAGGGTAAGCAACACGTTGCCGGCCGCGAGTCGACCTCCCCTAAGTGCCAGACGGAAATCTCCAAAGTGAGGCTCCCCGCGCGCGCAAGTGTTAAGCTCGTACACGCTGAGTATAAATTCCCTGTAACAATTACGTGGAAAACGTGTAATCGGGGGTTGTTTTGCATTGCAGCAAAATTTTTACGGATAAAACACTGTGATGTTGTCGGAATTAACATTGCTGGTTCACGGAGAGTTACGTAAACTTCACTAAAAAAACCTTGCAATTTTTAAGAAGCTTTTTACGCAGAAAAATATAAACAGTGGATAAAATATTTTACGCAGTGGATTTTTATAGCTATAAAATTTCGACTTTACTTAACTTTAACAAGATCTGTAAAAATTAGCATTTTAGATCGGCAATATGATTTGTATTTTTACAGTGAGAAATGTTAATTTTACTAAGTGTAATTGTATTTTTACTTATTTTAATTGGTTAAATTTCAGAGGTTCGATGTTTTGCTGATTACTTTAGTAAAAAATTCGAAACGTGTTTCCGATAAAAATTCCAGGGTCTAATCCCACAATTACGTTTTACGTCATTTTTACGGAACGTCTCTCTCAGTGTAGGTATTCTTCAATGTAACCGCTGAATCCGTCCATTCCACCCCAGTCAGGCTGTAACTCGCTGCATTCGACGGATTCCTTGGTCGATGCTCTCTTTTCCTATAGCAGCGTCGCTCGCTCTTCGCTACTTCTGATGCTCTGGGTCCCTGTGACACTTGACCAGGAAAATATGAGATATTTTCGTCTCGTTGCATCGGACGTATTCAAGACCCTCCGCTTTTTGCAAGAAATCGTCCAAATACAGAGATGCTCGTTTTGACACCTCTAAGATTTCTCGACTCTCAAAATGTGGAAGATCGAAATATCGCTCGAATGAAAATCGAGTCGATCGAACTTCGAGTGGTTCATTTTTTTCTGAAAAAGATATCAAAAATCTCGAAGATACTCGAATACGCGAGTTTTCGAGTAAAAGATGCAATATAAGTACGCTTGCATTGCTGCATATTGCTCGGTCGTTTCATTTATTACGAGGAAAACCTGGGTAAACATTGGGACAAAAACACATGGCGTATAGCTAGTTAAAAGATTAATTTCACGATCCGCTGATGTAGTAAAACTTTTTTTCTGACTCCCAGCAAACGCAAAGAGCACTGGGTGGCGCAGCGTATGACTCGCAAACAGTGAGAAAATCATGTTGACGTCAAAGGATTATTTGTACTGCAAACGAGATTTAAAATTTCGAGGATCAATTTCACCCAAACCTTTCTTGTTTTTCAGTAATGTGGCTCGCGTTAACAAGCTTTTTATTAAAATGTTTACAGATTTCCACTATTTTCGTCACCTCCAATATTATTTTGTACAGTAAATGTTTTTATTACCCGACTTTTCCATGAACCGGCGACAAAATAACATCTCTCGGCGATGAGTTTTCCCAGTTTTTATACGACCGGGCTGTGCGACAGTTGCAACCGTTTTATATTAATCGTTTTTAAACCTTTAAATCCTTTCGCCCGCTCTGTGGGCGCAGGTAAAGAAACCACGCGGAAAAATAATTAAAGCTGCAGAGTAAATATTTTGAAGTAGCGAATGGCCGAGGCAAACAAGCGGCTCTCGTCAAAATTGTCGGAGGGTTGTAGGACGAGGAGGAAGGCGTGGGTTAAAAGGCTAGCAGCTCGGTGGAACCGCGAAGCGCGGTTGAACTCCCCGGGGCCGTATACCGGGTCGAAGGTCGCGCCAACAGCACCGCAGCGCGGTGAAGTCGCTCGGCCAAGACAGCCCCATTGTCTCGCGCGGGTCCGGATCGCCCGTGAGGCGGAAGCTGACTGTCCTCGAGGACTCCGGAGTTCCGGCGCGCCGCGACGTAAATCGGCCGTTGGCGCGCGCGCCCGTTTACCACCGGCCAATCTCGCCGCGCGGCTTTGTCTCGCCACCGCACCCGCCCCCGCTCCCCTCTGTGTGCCCCTTTTATCATTACGCGCCACCCGCTCCCTCGACAGCTTTTTCGCGTCGTCTATGCCGGGCGCGCCCACTTCTGCTGTTTGCAATTCCAATTCTCACCACCGCGACCCATGTGCCTTCGCAACAGAATCGTAATTATTCCGGCTAACGCACGCTACTCCGAGAAAATATGGTATTGTTTTTTTTTTTACGGAATTTCAAACGCTTGTTTATTTATCACGCGGAAAATGCTTACAACAAACTTGCTTTATAATTTACTGTTGTTTAGTACGCTTATTATAAAATATTGTCGTAGACATGCCAAGTCTAGAAAAGCAACCCGCGAGTTGTACGATGTGTGCGATACCTGCAGTTTATCAAATTTAGGAAGAGTTAATTTTACTCTAATGCTGTAAAAATTGCAGGCAAATTAAGAAGCCTTTTTTGAAGTGTACTTATCTTACGACGATATTATCTCTCATCTTTTGATAAAAGCAGTACGCGAGTGCGCATTAAGAGTGCATCATTATTGTAATTTTACTCCTAAGATGATTCTAAAAAAAATTCCATTAAGAAACCGATATCGTGAGAACAATGCTAAAGCTGAGTGACGTACCCTAAGAGCGACAGAAAGCTACAAAACAATATAAAAACTGACAGCATTGATTAAAAAAGAGGAATGCAATTTTTTATTAAAAGTCATAAACGGAGTGTCTCGTTTCCCAGGCGGAGTGCCAACGTCATTGGACAATAGCAGCCAGCAGTGGGACTTCCCGAACGCGTGGCCGCCTCTGCAGTCCATCGTGGTGCAGGGCCTGCGCCTAACCAACTACGGACCGGCTCTCAAAGTCGCCGAGAGCCTGGCTCTCACATGGCTGCGCTCGAATTACATCGGCTTCAACCAATCCAAGAAAATGTACGAAAAGGTCGGTATACCGTCGGCGCCTCGCCCTCGTCTATTTACCTTTTTACGCCGAGTGCGTTAGACGTTTTAAGAATTAAGTGCAATTTCTTCCGCAAATCTCGGTTGCGCGGCCGAAAGTTCAAAGCGATAGGAGGCCGGGAGCGCAACGTTTTTCCGCGTCGCTATATATTCTTTCAGGCGAGCTTGTTAAGGAATAAATGAAAAGTTATATAAATGAAATTACTAAAATATTCGGTAAAGCGATCACAGAGTTCAAGAAGGGAAAGTCTTACCAACAAGTAATATGTAATGAATTCAACAATATTGATGTACAGGTGCAGACTCGTAGATTTTGATATCAAATTTTAAAAGAAAGAACAACATTTCGGATGTCTTTTACGTCCTTCATTAGGTCAAAAAAAAATCAATGATAATTCAAAAAACAAGTAATTAATACTAACTTAAAACTAATACTTATCATATAGGTGGAAGTAGTGTGTAGAGATGGGGTCATACAGATGCAAGAAGGGGTTGAATGCAGTGGACACGTGCTCTATGTTTATTTTATTATTGAGTTTTTTCTGCTCAGTTGTACTTTTACCAACTAATTTTTGCCAACTTTTATGTAACTTTCACTCCCGCGGGTTTCTCGATGTAGCATAAAGCAAATTAATATTGCTTTGAGAACCCGCAATACACAATCCGCCAGTGAAATTTTCTTTATGCTATTAAACCTTATTTTAAAGTTCCATTAGCGTTTAAAATATAAATTATCTTTAATTTGGGTCAATCCCTTTTTCAGAGACTTGCCCGCGGAGACTTTACCGGAGAATTTTTAGCAAGTTAAAAGAAACTTAGATAAAAATCGCGTATTGCACTCACCTTTTGATAAACGGTGAAAGAGTGCTCTGTTGACTTCGCAAACATCGATTCAGCAAGAAATCCTTGTATGCATAAAAAGTATATCCTCTTTCGTTTAATTTTTATTTTACTAAATAAATACATCCATTCGCGAGTTAACTTTGTTCATATCCATTTATACGTATTGATTTGTATATAAATATTTAGAAAATCTTGTGGGTCTGAAGTTTATACACTGAAACTACATTCACCGGTATTTAAAAATGTTAACGCGTCAAATAGTTTTCAAGGTTTAATTGCTTTTAAAATACATAGTTTTGTCCGAGTAAGATCTATTTATAATATCTAGCCGCGCTGGGTCCATTCCATTTCGGCCCACGCGCCTGCAAAAATCAACACATGCTCCATTCGGAGTTACAAAAAGAGGCCACAGAACTCAGACTGAATCGATGTTGCCGTGCGCCTAGGAAAATTAATAAGTCGTATTTACATTATTCTAACGTGCTCGCTGTTACATTAGAACAGCTAAAAATTAGTTTTCGTTAGCGACTTTACCACTTTTTTCGATTATGCATATATACTCGTAGAGGAGGCGATGTTTAATGAGTCAAAAAATGTCTATAAGAAGGAAAACATTTGTTGTAGATGTGCAACGTTTCGACTGTTAGGATTACCGTCCTCATCAAATAGTGAAATTTTATTTGCATAAAAATGGATGCAAGTCATTGTTTATAATGTATGCTCGTACATTAATCGTTGCGTATTTTAAAATGACATTCTACATTAGGGGGACAGTTCCGGAGAGCTCTGAGCGATGCATTTAAAGTCATAGAGGTATTATGGAATTAATCTTTACTTGCACTGTAACCCTGCTTAAGCGCCCTTCAATATCTATCTTCCACCCTCTCTTCCGCCTAATCTAGTATGGACCAATTATTCACCATGCGCTACACTTTCCACCAACTTTATACCTGCTCTTTGCACTATTAATTTCTTCCCATATTTTTATTCTCATTTGTTTGTCTTACTTTAAAAAAATTAGTTTTACTTACATGTATTTCTATAAAAAATAAATTTTCATTACTTGAGAAGTACCGTGATCCTAACCGCCTAAAGTTTGCTCATTGATTATATTAAAATTATCAACCGATTAAATGCTTTCTTCATATCCGATAAAACTCAACGATCACCGAAATTCGTTTCTCAGCGAGCAAGTATACATTTTTTTTCGTAAACAAACGTTGGCAACAAACAGACGTTCAATAATGCAAAATCAATAAATAATGTAAGAAGGGAACCGTGATCAGACGATCTTAGGAAACGTTATTACATGTCGAAACGTCATTAACGTCTTGTTAATGGTATGGTTTAATTGAAATAAAATTTCACTCGAGTTTCATTATTCAATAATTTGTAACAGTTCTGGTAGAAAACAATGTTATTGATTGATAAACGGTTTTCTATTTGCAATAACGGTCACCGTTCACGCAATTTCGTATTACTCCCTCGCCACTCCGAAATAATCAGTTTAATACTACTACGCTCTAACACTACTACATCGATTCCTTACTACATTATGCAACAATGACTAGTGATACACTATCTGTTATGTTACGACATTATGTATGTGTCAAAATTGAAGCTCACCTTTTAGTCTTCCTACATGTTTTTTCGGTAGTGTAAATGAAACTTTATTTTTCATTCAAGGCCGCTGGTAATAACTAAAATGCATATAGAGCAGCTTATTATTTTTTTACACCTGGATGTATATGTAATGTTTTTGATTTGATAAAAAAAAAAACAAAACAAAACAATTCGTACGATTATGCCTCAACACGCGCGCCTTCCAATGTTCCATGCACAGGGGAGAAGTAAAGTGGGAAGTAGAGTGAACTTTCAAATTTATGTTTGTTGATGTCTGATATTTTACCCTTTGTATGAGATTATCTATAATTCCTCGGAATCTGGCTGAGCTTCGCAATAAAAAATTCAAACATAACGGCGAAAAATGCAGTTCAATTTTAAATTAACTTATAGCAGAATTCAACGCGCGCCGCGAGCTCAATTAATTCATGTTTATTACGCTATTCTAAAATGCAATATCATTTATAACGTTAAAATATTTATAAAAAGACTTTTTTAATTTTTGTACGATTAAACCTGATATTATACTCATGAACCAATCAATTCGCGCTTTTAAATACTTTGCAATATCCTGCTATAGTTTTTTAAGAGAGAAATTTCTCGATCACTTGATTAACGTTGAAATATTTGACCGTTAATTTTATATTTTGCATAATTATTTATTTCCTATTGTGAGCAAGTACACATTATTTATTGGAAAATATAAAGAAAGATAATGCATAAAGGTAAATTTATTGTGTAATAGTTACCTTTTGTGCGTTTTAAAAATAATTAAATTTTTCTACATACAAGTAATTATTGAATTGCAATTTATTGAAATTAATTTAATAAATATGAGAAATTAATAAGTAACGAGGTTTCTTTTGGAAATATTAAATATATAGGAAATGCGGTGTAGTGCGTGATTCCAAGTAGAGTAAGGCCGAGTTTAGTCAGACAAACCGATTTGGACAAAATCATCGCGAGCTTGTCACAAGCTTTTTTTAATGTAGTATATATTAAATAAGTATTTTTAAATAAAAGAGTTTCACAGATTATTATTGAAATCGAGGGTCATGTGTGTAGGCACTACATCTATAACTATATAAGTATAATTGTCACTTAAAAATATTGATTGCCGATCAAATTCCGTTTTCTTCTTTACTAGACCTTGCCTTTTTTCACTAAAAATAATTTCCGTTATTACTTTACAATTGAGCGAGAGTTTTAAATAATTTAAAGATACTTAAAGAGACAAGAGAAAAAAAGACGAGCGTCGCAAGGCAAAAAATGTAGGTGTAACTATTAAAATTAATTTTCAAGTAATACAAGTTTAGCGAGCGTTCGAATAATGTTTGACATTAAGGGGCACAAAGAAAAACTGGAAGTAAATTAATATTCCTTTAAGAGCAAAAGACTAAGTTCTTAGAGCGAGATAGCTGAACTTTTATCGAATGGCTGCATGCCTGCTGATTTTAAAGAAAAGTCCCCCAACTTCATTTATCGCAGTAAAAGTTGGCAAAAAACTTACGAGAACTTTCTAAGAGGTTTTTGATTAGCAGGATCTCTATAATTTCCATGCACTCATTTCCCAGTATATAGCATTTTAAATTACCGTACAAATCTTTCAAAAATTCTACTTCACACAACTTTATAGGCAACCCTAACATATTTTAATAACTTTTCAACCTTAGAGCCAATAAGATTATAATTAATTAATAACTTATTAAATATTTTTTGTTCGGATCTTTTGGATTAGCAATTCTCAGATTTTCTCTACATTTACCGAACTATTTGAATAGTTGTCTCTTTTTTTGTAATTTAGAATAGCTCGACCGGATATCGAGCTCGCGCCTCGCGTCCTTCGCGACAGCATTTTTAATAAATTTCCTTTCATCCGTCTGGTTGCTGCGTACACTTTCCACCTCTTTATTCGTGAATAACAATTGAATTCTTCGGAAACAGATGCGCGAAATTTCTCTCTATAGAAAGTTTAATTAAAATTGAAAAATTAATTAAAACCTAAAGAAAAGGTGGCCCTCGCTGCCAAGTGCAAAAAGGCGAGTAGCCGTTGACAAAGTAAAATAAAAAGTAGTTGGCAATTTAAAAAGGCAGAAAATGCGATTTTCCACGAGAGTGCAGAAAAATAAATGCCGTAATGGCGGTTTGAACGATCAACGTCGGTATCTGCGGCACACTATAGAGATAATGGAAGCAGAAAAGCATGCAAACTTGTTTTCTCGCTCGCTTGGCTCAACCTAGCGCGGGCGTCGTTAGTCATTCTTCGTTATGAAGCGTCATTCCACCGAACGCGATCCCAAGATTCCTCCGAGTACGCCCGAGAGGCAAAATCGATCCATCTCGACGGCTCCTTTGAAATTCACGTCGCAGCCATTACGCCGATCTGTTGCTATACTCGCGTCCGACTCCTTATAGCGCTTAAGGGGCCGCTCGTCACTTCTTTTCCCCTCATCGACGTCGACAGCGATCGACGTTGTTGATTCATACTATTACTGAGTCGATCTGCATTTACATAACACAGATTGCATCCAAGACGAATTTATTTTTATTGATGTGGTCGTAACGTCGTGACGGCAAAAGACAGCCTGGCTGGAAATTGTTTTCTTTCTTTTTTCTCACTTTGGAACGAAATTCCTTGTGGCGGACTGCGCGTAGTGCTTAACGAAAAAAAAATTAAGACGCGCATGTGGAGTGCCGCACAAAAATCGCGGAAACAGAGCCTAGCAACAATAGCTTTAGATATACTGACAGGTACAACATTGAAAGAAACATGAGTGTTTATTTGTTTCCTATTAGTCAGCACTATAACTATAGTTAAGGGGTGACGGTAATATTGATGATTAACACGCGCCATTTCATGAGGCGACCGATTTCGCGCGACTGCTCCCGTCTATTTAAGGTATACTATTACAGAAGTAAATTTTATTTCGAATTGACTCACATAGAATAAAAAGGTTCGATTTGAAATTGTTAATCCACATAATAAAATATTGGGCGAAATTGATAACCTGCATGACAAATTCTGTCTGGTTAGTTGGACAGAAGAGCAAAGAATAATGCATAAAATAAGTTTGCCTTCACGAAACTTCGGTAACAAAGGTTCACCTGCAAAAACTCAGCTCCAATTATTTTTCAGTGATTGATACTGAAAATTTGATTATCGCTGGGAAGTTTCCATCCCCTGTTCCTCGACATCACGCATTTGCCTCCGCATCAATCGCGGGCTGTGATGCATAGAAATCTATGTGGAGAGATGGTCATGCGTCAGGGAGCCAATGATAGAGTCAGCTGTGTAGGTCCTAAGCATTGTTGCTTCGCAGCGAACAGTAATTGCCTCGCATTGATATTCAATACACGAAATCCACTCTCTGCTTTTCTCTCTATAATCCAGCATAACTGATATTTATTCATTCCTTAAATTAGGGATTGATTTGTTTTGCTTTATTTGTTCTAATAATTATAAAGAAATTCACTTGTATTTCTCTTAGGATTTCGTACATATTTATTAAAAATCAATAAACTAAATGAGGTATACATATCTGAGTTAAAACATTTTATTATGTTTTTCATTAAGCAAACATCACTTTCATATGAAAAGAGCTGCATTGAATTTTCGATAACGTCTGTATGTAGGGAGGATTTAATTATTGCATTCCTCATAATATTTATATTGATGTACCCATCGATATACTTTATTTTTTTACAAAAAGAGTATAATTTGGTTATTTGTTTACACAAATAATTAAAATTGTAATGAAATTTAGAAAAAACCAAACAAAAACTTGCTCGGTTTTACATCTAAGGTTCACGTTATGTTAACGCGCAGGCTGCTCCCAAGATTTCTCCGATCGGGTAAAGAAAACCGTGCACAAAATTTCAACAAAATCCGTGACCCAAATAAGCGACGCTCTCCTTGTCAGAGGAAAGAGTCCACGGTACACGCGGCGTCGTCTTCAGAAGAAAAAAATGAGATACCACTTAGCCGGCGCGTTCGCGAGCTTTCCTCGTTTCTTCTCTCGTTCCGTTTAGCTCTCCGGATCCTCGAGCACCCTCCTCGCGAACTGTCCTTCCGCGGCGTCTCGCCCCACGACTTGTTCGTCCCGCCTTCGGCACTCGTGGTCGAACTGGGTCGAGCTGCCGATCTCCAGCCGTGCAGACGCCGCCGGGAATTATCGCCGGCCGCTTATACACTTTTTTTTCGCCGCGTTTTATTGCGCAAATCGAGGGAGTAAAAAGGATCGATTGCCGAGGGCTTTTACGGCTGGCCGACGTTTGCGCCCCGATAGCATGCGCGCGGGGTTTAACAGCGCGGAAGCATCGCCCGACGGCATTCGTCATTCGCGCGCGCGCAGCTTTACGGCCGCCGTCCCAACTCGCTCGCGTTATGCGCACTTATTGTATTTCCCCGAGCTAAATGCCGGCTTCCGATGGGGGATAATCAGGGCAGAGGCTCGAGGCTGCTCAAGGCCTCCCTAAGGAAAGATTGACGCGCGGCTCCGCATTTGTGGATTCGATACGTCTCGCAGGAATTGCACGTGCATCTCCGGCGAACGATTTTTTAATGCAAATGAGGAGATATCTCACCGCGCGCTGAAGTAGGTGACAGAGAGGGAGGATTGAATGTGCTCGCGTCACACCTGAGACTCTTGTTAATATTCAGCGCGAGAGGAGGGAGGAGGGTAGGGGGAGAAAAAGTTACTGCCCGCGAACTCTTAATCCAGCGGCGGTGGTGCCTCGAATGCGTCGGGACGCGCGCACGTGGGCAACGCGCGCGCATTAAACTGTTTAGAGTCCGGGAGCGCTGTAAAGTTTTCAATTTCTGTGCTCTCGCCTCCACTTTGTGTTTTTTTTTTCATTTGGGAAACGGCCCTAGTTTTCGAGCGAGCGCGCGGAAAACTGCCCTGCTGCATGTCACGGTTCGTTGTATCAACTACTCATTTGACGCAATGAATTTGAAACGAGATGTGGTAACGTTAGTTGAAAGTTTGGAGTAACAAAAAAAAAAATACATGCAAGAACTAAATCGAAACAAACTTATAATATATATACGTAACAAACATAGAATCATGCATGATTATATCATAAAATAATACGAAAAAAATAATCGAAATATCGACAAATATATAAGACGCGATGTACGTTAATTATACATTTATAAAATTAAATAAAGTTATTTATACAAATTCATCATAAAAATTCATTAATAGTTCATTTCGATACAAGTGCAGAAAAAATAAGTAATTAATTAAAACAAAATTTGATTGTCGAGTATAAATTCTATAGTACATTTAATTTTTCACTTTCCAATTTCATCTCCACTACGACGAGGTAATTACCACTTACTGACGTTAATTATGGAAAGTGAAAATTTAACTGCCAATATAAATTTCCAATCGAATAGCAAATAAGCCGTGATATTTTATGCCGGTACGGCAGGTTCATTCAATAAAAAGAAAGTGGAAAATACAAGGTAAAAGGATTTGTTGAAGGGAACAAATGTCGCAACTTTTCACCAGACGTTTATCGAGAGCGCGCGAAACGAATAACAATACGAACTCGTGCACACTCGTTTCTCTAACCTTCAATCTCTCGCGTTACAATCGGTCTCGTTTTTTTTCGCCATTTCAATTATCATGAAAATTAAATCGTACTTTATAACGGAGAATTAATTTTATTCTGTATTTACTCTGTATTTACGTTTCTCGAGGCGGCGTTGAATGCAACCAGGTGGGCGAAACGAGAGGCAAAGTGAAGAAGGAAACTTGTGAAAAATGGAAAGTCAAGAGAAAATATATATATATTACCTTATAAGGTTGGATTTGCGCCAGACTGCCGGTGAATAGACCTCTGGCAGAAATTATAACTGAGGAAAGTTGACAAAAGCATCAGTTTTTCCTTTAATTTTATTTATATTTTTCACAGATTATAACTTATAACCTTGGTAGACTCTGCAACTAAAAAGTTCGAATAAGTCGATAACTTTAGAGAAAATCTGAGAAATATTTTTCATATGGATTCAGTTATTCCCAATAATTTTCAATGATTTTCAATGTTTCTCAATGTATAAGAAAAACCGAAAATTTTGTTCAAAAACATATAATAATTATAATCCATTTTCGATTTTTTATCACGTATTTTCAACCACTATAAAATTTTCTTTACTTTTATCTAAGTTTCTTATCAGTCATCATTTCTACCAGCGCCTACTTCGACGCGTGCACCAAGCGTTTACGCTTCGCGCCGGAATGCACAGGGCCAACTTGAATTTTTCAGCCTGACATCGTTAGTTCGGCGTTCGCGACATTTATTATTCCCCGGCGGTGGGGCGTTAAATTCTTTCTTCAGAGGGGGCCACCTATATACAATTAAGGATTAAGCGGCATCTTTACGGTGCCCCCGTGAATTTAATGTCGAATTTTATGTCCACCCCAGTCCCCACTCCCGAGTCGCGATTCTCCAAAGGCTGCTACTTCTTTTCCGCCGACCGTTTAGTTTACCTCCCCCGCTAATTTATTCGCGGGGGCGTTCTGAGGAGGAGAGATAGCACCTTTATTTACCTTACGGATATCAGATTTTTTTCTCTTAACGATGCACAATCCGTAGTAGAGAAAATTTTTAATTAAATCTAACTGTTTATTAAATTCAATAGAAATGAATTTTAAAGGATTTAACTGACATTTGACTGACATAAAAAATTCAATGAATTTGAATTTACAAATTATTGTAAATTCAAATTTCAAATAACTATAGAAGAATGGCATGCTTCGGGCGCTGATTCTTTGAGCTCTATGATAATTAACGAAAAACAAAGAACAAAAGGCGTCAATCATGAAAATTATTTGAACTTCAATTCGACCATATTACAATGCATTTTAATATAAAAGACAGAGACTTTATAAACATTCGTAACGGTGTAATTACTAATAGAAAGGGCATCTCAGCAAATCTATTCCTTAGTTTTTTTTTTACCAATTAAAATGTTTTCACAGCTTTGTGGCTGGTGCTAATTTAATTAAATATTTACAAAGGCTGTCCGCCAAAAGGAGAAAAACGCAATTAATTTAGCCTTCTAATTAGCTGAAAAGATCATTTCTGCGAAAAAGAATTGTGTATGAGTTACAAATGTAAAGTCTTATTGTAGCAACATTAATCCAGCTCTCGTGGAGCCGAGCACTTTGAACGGCCACCAAGCGTCCAATGCATTATTCAAACACCATACGCGACAGACTCAAAATAGTCTCTCTCTCTCTCTCTCATCGCATGAATATTAAATTTATGATCCGCTACTTTTTTTTCATTTGCGCAGCATTACACTTGATTATTCTTTATGCATCCGAAGCGGACGCGCGACGACATCGCCTACGAAATTGACCCAGATTGCAGTCACGCTAAGACGCTCGAGACCGTCAACTAGCAATTACCATTCAAATCAGGCTTTTAAGTTGGTGCAACTCGCTATCGCGGGGAGAGGCTCCGATCTCCAAGCCGCGGCTCACTCTCTCTCTCTCTCGGTGCATCCAGCGCTCTGTGAATTAGACGCAGAGCTTGCGCAAGAAGCCGTTAAACTAAGTCCCATATCCAAGTGTTTGGTTCATTATGCTTATAATGCGCTCGCCAGGCGAATATATCTAACTTCCGATAAGCCTGGCCTTCGCCTCGTCGATAAGTTTAACATGTTGCGCATCTGTAGGATTCCAGCTCCATTCGGCTTTTTAGCACAAAATGAATTGGACCAATTCCTCGTGAGGGCGGCTTGCTGCTCAAATTGCTATAGGATCCATCCAACGAGATGCTACAGATCGGCTTACGCCTATTTCCTGCTTATCATTAATATCCCCTTCTGGTGTGTTATTAAGTCGGCAGCGAGGCGACTTTCGACTTCGTAATCCCCGAAAACCAATCATAAGTCGGACACGAGCCATTCAGGTGTTAATTAGGCTAAAAAGAGAGCGCGGAAAATGGATAGATCCTACTGAATTTGCTTTTGCATTAAAAATAATGATACAATACAATAGTACAAATTAGTAAAAATAAAAAATATAATTAAACACGAATTCAGTATAAATAACGTTTAATTATATCACAGAGAATTAAAGAAAGCGAGAGAGAGAGGGAGAGAGAGAGAACGTGCTCTCAAAGTTGCAAGCTTTTATTATTAAACTTTTTCCAATACAAACATCGTCCCTTACTTTGAGCAAACATCATAAATTGTTTTAGCAATTACATGTTACACTTTGATATTTTATAATTGTTTATTTTTTATCGTGATCTCAACGTTATGACCCAAATTACCCGATGATGATAGACTTTTATAAACATTTGTGTAAAACAACCATTATCTTGATAATTGAATTTTTTTTATATGATAACTGTGCAATCATTATTTTGTATGATTTTTTATTATTATTATTATTATTATTATTGGCACTTATCCCCTCACTAATAAGCTCGAAGAGCAAATAACAGTAGTAACGATGTTCGTTAATTGACGAGGAGTTTTTGTCAAAGTATATAAGGAGATGACAGAGGTGCCAATTAATCTTCGCCGGAGTTAAATCTCGACGAAGGTCCCTACCAATCTTACGAAACGTTATCGAATTTAACGCGTGATTCTTATTTCATTCCGGCACGGAAAACTTTCGAAGAATTCAGGATAACCTCCCATCTTTCCGCTTCGAAGGCACAGTCAAGAGTTGTCGACCTATTATTAAAGGGAACTTTGCTTTCGCTCGTTTTTTTTTGCGATACATTTTTTATCGGCGCTAAATTTTCTGCCTTAACGCATTTTTTTTTAAAATACGTCTATGATTATTTTCGTGTAAGGGAGTACAAGGGTACGGGATATACTTTCTACGAAAAAAAAATGCAATAAACTTTACATCGCCATTTGATTTTACCTTGTTTTTCGTTACGGGGACACGAAACAAATATGTAGCATTTAATTTTTACTCCTCACCTCGCGATATTCAGGAAAAGTTTCACAGGCTAATTTTTTCAATAAATGCCTTCATTACAGATTTTATTGTACAATATTGCCTTTTTTGTGAAAAAAATATAGGAACGTTTCTGTTCGGAGCACACGTGCAGCATACGTAGTTTGAGTTTGCGCAGCAACCGCACGAATTTTGGCATATCGGATGTCCCAAAACTTTGAAAGCCATCATTAGAGAGTTGAGCATTGTTTATTAGCTGCTGCATTCACGCTTTTTCGCGCTTGCGATTTCTCCGAAAAAGAAACACGGCTGCATCGAATCAAAGTTTAATTATTGCTATTCATACTTTTGGATCAGCGCCGCTACCACTTTTTTCCGTGTGAAAATTTAAAATGTATTCCATTGATTGTAAGGAATGTAACTCTTTCACCTAAAGCGTCGACAGTACATACGGGAATTTAAGATTTCTGGTAGCATTAGCACTTTGCCGCACCGCATAACTCTCTATAGAAAATAGTTTTTTCTTCTTAATTATCCAGTTACATGCATTACGATCAGAATTACACGTATACAGGCATTAAAAGCTTATGTTACTATACATGTACGATGACATTTACTTTATTTTTATTCTATATTCGCATTAAGACTATTCCATTTTTGCGGTATTAAATAATATTTTGAGCAAAGTTTTATGATGTTAAAATATGAATAAAGCCAAAATATTAGGGTTTAACGCTCAATATTTGTAGGAAGTTACTAACATTTTTTTTTAATTTTCTTCATTTTTTATATAAAAAATATAACAAAGCAGTGCTTAAAGTTTTATTAAAATCCGTGCCTCCAACCTCTTACACTCTGCTTGTACCTAAATCTAATGACATTTATAGAAGTTTATGATAAATAAGCAACAAATCATTAAATTTAAAGGGACATTTTATCAATTACTAGAGATTAAACACGCTTTTAGAAGGCCCCCGTGAATGGTAAGGTAATTCATAAAAACCGATGTAAAAGGAACGATATCCTCGAAAAAGTCAAGAAAAGAATAAAATAAAGATTAGGATTAGAAGGATACTAAAAGAAGTTGTAGCCGAGTGTATGTCAGAAAAGGGAACGGTATCTGTATATTGAATTGCTTTATTTTGTTTCGCGTACAAAGACAAATAAATTACTCGCGAACATGTTTCACGACTTCCAATAGCCGTCGCGTCCCATCGGCTTTAGACTCAAGTTTATAGGAATCTCGGGGACGCGCGAACACTCTTTACTTCGCTTTTTACCCGGCTGGTGTCCGCTGGAGACCTCCACAATAAGGTAGTCCTATACAGATTGAGAAAGTCTCTGTAGCTAATATCGCTTTTCATTCTCACCTGCTTTATTAAGTGTCTCATTTATTGACTTTTCTATGAATACAAGTACCGACGTGAAAGTCACTGAATATTCAAGTGGTTGCTCAATTTAAATTCAACATTTTTCATATTTCATTTTACATACAATAAACGATTTATTAATTAACGCGCCATTTCTTAAATTACATTAAAAAAAAAACATTCTACACTGAAAAAAATCTTCTAGTAAAAATTATTGTACTTTTTGGAAAATCGGTCACAGACTGACATTTTGAAAAAATTAAAACACTTTACAAAAGAATTTGACAAACAGTATTGTACATTTTCATTACAATAGTCCAGACTGACATTCCGAACAAAATTTCAATACTGTTATATGTAGGGGAGAGCGGGGCATAGCGGGCCGTGGGGCAATGTGAACCTTCGGGGCATAGTGGGCCACCCCATTAAAAATGTTCCATTTGCTATGAAACATATTTCTTAACAAGTCTCATTGAAAATAAAGCTTTTTAAAGGAATATCATTATTA
>UXGC01000598.1:66379-79978 GCA_900480045.1 Eurytoma adleriae | reverse complement strand
AGGGAACGCGATTATTTCATCGCGAAAACCACTGTATTTTCGAATCGGCTGCTAGCGAATCCGCTGCCAAATTCAGTGTCATATTTCTGTACCTGGTCTAATGACGTACATTTTAAAGATTTTAATGTCTTATCTCATTAGGAAATATCCCTATATTTTAGCTAAAATTAAAATAGATGTGCTATTAATATGTTGCAAATACTTGAATGCGGATTGTAAAATGAAACAAATTAAATTGCCATAAATATAATTGTGTAGAATAAGTAATATGGTGCTACTAATAAGACGATTAAATATAAATTAGTAACTCTCAACTACATCTTCCAACTGTTCACAGTGTGTAGTGTCATTATTGAAACATTTGAATAATTTAGCAGAGAGGAACTGCAATTACTATCCAGGTAGTACAATATAACTACCGTATAGGTAGACACTTAAGTTTAGGTAGCACCTACCCTCTCCCCCAGCCGTTCGGTCCTTGAAATTCGATCACAGATTTGACAACCCCCACCCTCTCGTCTTCATTTTGGCCAAGCACTTAATGTTCTTTACAGGTTCGCACTCGTGCTATATATAAGGGTCCACTAAACTGCACTTTTCCACAGACCGTCTATAAGCTTTCAGACAATTCACATCACTGTTCAGCGGTAGCACGACTTGCGACTGTCTCAACCTCTACAACTACTTCAACAGTTAAAAAATGGTCTCTTTAAAGTTTATCAACGACGAATTTATTTCTTTGGTGGAAACCATCTTCCGGCAGGAGATGCCGGAAAATGCAGATCAATTTATCGAGTATTTTCGAAACGAAGTGAGCGATGGCGGCGAGTACCACACCATACTCAAAGTGTATCTCGAGGACACGTTCGATTTGGAGCCGAAAGAAAGAGCTGCTCTCTGCGTGGAGCACTTTCAACACTACGTAGACGAGAAATACGGATTTCCACCGGCGGATGAGCTTGAGGTGGACGATTTTTCAACCACCGACGAAGATTACACCGAGGGCGAGGACGAGAGCGACGATGACGAGAGCGACGATGACGAGGATGACGAGGACGAGGACGAAGAAGAGAGCGACGAGGACGAGGAAGAGAGCGACGAGGACGAGGAAGAGAGCGACGAGGAAGGGGACGACGAGGACGAGGAAGCGGACGGAGACGGGCAAGTGGTTGGCGCCGAAGGGGCTCGCAAAGCCGATCAAGTGCTGCAGTCCGCGAGGAATCAGAACAGTGACGAAGATAGCGATGGTGAAACTATTGATCGATAAGGCAATAGTTCGCCCGGCAGTAAAGTGCCACTTTTTTTCTCGGCGCTTGATTGGGAAGGATGTATTTTTGGCCTCGCTGTGATATTATTGTGGATTCTGACATTTTTAAAGTACGTCGACTTCAGCGAAGAGAAGCACATGTCAGAAAAGAATAATTTTAATTTGTCTTTTTTTTTAAAGCACTAGTAACTTTTCCTTCTTGAGGTATCTATCATACGCACGATACCCTAAAATTATCAGGTTTGCGTACAAAAAAATTTAAGAAATTATTTAGTGCAATGATATTTTTACAAAGTGTTCCATTTAAGTATTCCATTAAACATTTTAAACACTATTATTTATCAATAATTTTCATCCGCCATGTATAATAGTATGTTAATTTAATTCAGTAATAAATTTTACTATTCAAAATGATCTTCCAAAACTCTATAATTTGTTTATTCTTAACGTAAGTACCCTTTTACCCATAATTCTGCCAAATGAAATGAAAAGTTAAAAAATAATTTATAAAAGAAAAAGGTAATCTATGATTTAATCCTTGTATTTTAGTCAATTTGTTCCAAAGTTATAGATAATAAAAGGCGAAGATCAAAACTGCACTTAAAATGCATTCAATTATACCAGCAGGGTCAAAAACTATTTATCAGCAGTGTCTAAAATTTTGGCTTCCTTTATTTTTATACGTCAGGAATCGCATCCTTTCGATTTAATAAAAATTGTAGTAAGTAACTCTCTTAGTACATAATATGAATTACATTATTTTGAAAATAAAAAAACCGCCCAAGAGGTCGGTATAAAAGAAAGTAAAAATAATACAACGCTCTATAAGCGAAGCGTGCAAAGGTAAATCAAGGCTCAACTACGTAATCCGTAATAAATAGCCTTGCCGACACAATGCGATCGACACTCGATTTTGAAGAAAAGAACGCGAGACAATGAGACGCGCGTCTCCATTTACTTCTCTCCGGCGGACCGCCTTAATAAAGCTCGCGCTTCGCCACAGTCCGAGCTGCCATTTCGCGCGTCATTTACACGGGCGCATACACACCTCCCGAGGCACTCGTCCCTTTCGTATTTTCCCTTGCGTAACAAAACGCGAAGAAAAGCCCGTAGGGGCGAGAGACGAGTGGACGGAGAAATAAAACGCTCCCTCCGGGCGCGGCGGCCAGTGATTTTTGGCCGTTTCATCCTCGCTCGCGTGCACATTGTGCCCGGCCGATCGACAATGGGGTTGAGGAGCGGGAGGGCCGCGCGTGAAAACTCCCCGGACAATGAGCCCTCCCGACTGTATCATTCGCTCGTTTATGAGGCCGGGCTCGTTTATCATCCGGGCCGGGCGCGCATTTTTCATCGCCCGCGCACACCCCCACCTCTCTCTCGCTCTTCTTTCTACGTGACCCGGGAAATTTTCATTTCATCCTTTTTTTTATTCCTTCGGAGGCGATGAGGTGGATTCGGCGAATCCGTGGGCCGATCGGCCCTGGCGAAAAATCGAATTACGAAGTCACTTCGGGGGGGAGAGGCGATGGGGTCAAGTGATTTACACGCCTCGGAAAATTTATATACGCACCGCGCGCGGGACTTTAAAGGCGTTCATCTTCGGCGCATGACGTATCATCGCTTTATAAAGCACGGGGAGAGGATTTACTGCGTCATCGCCTGATTACAGGTGGACTCAATTATCTCGGACGATGCCCGTCAGGTGGAAAGTGGGAGATGTACTGGAGTGTTTGCTCTTTCATTTTTTTTTCCTTTGCGGTAAAAATCTTTTTACTGGTTTTGCAGTGTTCGAAGCTGATAAATAGTTGATTTTTGACCAGGTACGGAAGTGGATTATTTGCCTCGCGAGGCAATAATTCACTTACGTACCAGGTTCGAAATATATTTTTCAGGCCGAAGACTAGATTTCATTTTTAGATTTAAAATAGATTAATATAATACGATAAGAGGATGTAAAAATAAATTAAATTAATGAAAATTTTATGGTAATTTTAAATAAGAGTAGGCCTTCATTAGGCAAGATTAAATATTTCCTAGGAACAATTTTCTACAAAAGTTTAAACAAATTATCTTTCGAAAATTACATAAATCAATTATTTAAATGGAATTTTCATTTATAGAATAATGAAATTACTTGATTATTGCTGTTGTTATACCTTGATTACTTGATTATATTGTTGTTATACCTTAAATTACTTGATTATATTGTTGTTATTATAGTTTAAATTGTTACATCAAAAACTAATTTTTTTAAATATTTTATTGCATGATTTTCTATAATATAAACTAATTTGTTCACACTTAAATATTTGTTAACGCTTAGACTTGATAAAAAATAAGAGCCGTTATTATATATTTTTTGTTTAAATAAAATCGGCAATAATTTCTTTCATTAGACGCAAGATGCTCAGAGCGAGATAATCACGATACCCCTATGAGCACGAATTTGGTTGCGGTTTAATTCCAGACCTCTCGACTTGAATTTAAATTACATGCTGCTGCACAATCTGCTTGACCCACTTTCTACTAAGCCCATCCTTCAAGTAAAGACGTAGTAATTATAATTTTTTAAATTGCAACATTTGATAAGCTTACTGTACATAATTAAATATTCATAGAATAATATATTTGCAATAAAAATAAAGTACGAAATCGTAATGTTAAATTTAAATATTAAAGACGGAGACTGCTTGAAAATCTTGAAACTTGTTTGTTTAAATTATTTCATTTCACAAATCTTATTAGTCCTATATTAGAAACGATATCCTTTTTAATAAAGTATTTCTGTCCATGTAGCATTTTGAAAATTAAGAATTTTCAAAGTCGTTTTTTCTTAGATATTAAAGCATCTCGGAAAGTTTACACGGGATAATTTTCTTTTTTTATCTTTTTGATAACATATTTTTTAATGACTCCATTATAGAAAATACGAAAAATATGAAAAATTTGCCTCTCTTATTAAAATGTACTGCGACGAACCTGGGACCGTTAAAACTTAATAAATAAATAATTATAATCCCGAGCAGCATCTACCCTCACACTAACATCAAACCTACCTGCGAAAGGCTAAAACAAAATAACAGGTGCATTAGTAAACTATTAAGCGTTTGATGCAAGAAGGCAGCAAATTAATAAAAGCGAGCGTGCCTAATAGCCCCGAGCGCTCGGGGCAGTGCATCGTGCAGCTCCGGCAGTCCGGAACTTTTTACAAATCGCGCAATTTTTCCAGACTTCTAGAAAAAAAAAGGGGGGCATCCGAGGCTAAAGAGAAAAGAAGAAGGCAGCACGGGCGAGGCAATAAAGGAGACGAAAAGAATAAAGGAGCGGAGGAGAGCAGTCTGTCTCTGCGCTCGCGCGCGGAGGCGAGGAGAAAAAAAAATCGTTAAGCGACTCGGGCGGAACTCGAGAAATGCAATAACTCAGCGTATAC
The DNA here is from genome assembly GCA_900480045.1 of Eurytoma adleriae. Lineage (NCBI taxonomy): Eukaryota > Metazoa > Arthropoda > Insecta > Hymenoptera > Eurytomidae > Eurytoma > Eurytoma adleriae. The sequence continues at coordinate 75,281 of UXGC01000598.1, read as the reverse complement.
AGCTCTGACACCCACCCGCTCGGGGCCCCGGCTCGCGCGCACCTGTCCAGGTAGACGGAGAGCGCCCCCCTCCCTTCCGAGAATTCGCGGCGCGCGCGCGCGGCTCCGGCTTGTCTGCCGAGATCAGGATCATCGGGGAATCGTACGAGTTTTGTCTACGAGTAAGGGGGGGAGGGCCCCCTATGGGGGTCTCGGCGTTTAATGAGTTTTCGCCGAGTCGAGCGGCGCAATTTCCAATGGAATCCGGCGATCGGCGCGCCGATGCCTTATTTAGCCGATCGCCGCGCTCGGCTGGGACCTCCCAAAATGCGCGCTTGAGGTGGAAAACCCATTCGATCGCTCCGCTTTGGAATCGAGATTTTTCCCCCGGGCGAGTCTTTTACGCAGTCATCGCACGATGACGCTTCGATTTTACGGTTTCACGAAGTCGAATTCCCCGCGCTATAAGGTTTTATGCGCTTCTCGATGCGAGCGCAACGCGCCGTTTGGGTATTTTTTTTTTTTCTCTTTTTGCGCGAGTTTACCGAAAATGGCTGCTCGAAGGTACGCCTGGTGCCCGAGGTTGCTCGCTTTGGTGCTTCCAAAGAAGGGCATTAAACGCGTTGGTTTTACTAAGATTTTTATGTAAAATCGTAAAAATTCTTTTCGTTCGGATCTTTGCGCGAAGTTTCGTTTTTTCAAAGCTTTTTTTAAATATCACGAAATCGTGATTTTAAAGGAAGGTAAATTTCATGAACTTAATTGGCTGAATTATTTCCTATTTGCACTTGGCAGAGTTGGCTAATTGAATTTTAAGTATCGCGTCGTATAAAAAAAACTTTTAATTAAAGCGTAATTAGGAGTTTACACGAATTTAATTACTTCAGTTAATTTTTATTTTCTTAGTACTATGCACAGTTAACATAAGTATCTTACCTGATCTGCATTATATTATAGTATTCTAAGATAAGTTTTTAAGAGAAACTTTTTTTATTTTTTAATCTAAGATCCAAATCTATATTTAACTGATAGTATATAGGTTAAAAAAATAGTGTGAGATTCTGCATGGGCACCTGTTGCATGTACTTATTTTTTGTCTAACAAAAGAGCAAGTATTAAAAAGAATATTAAATAACTAACGAAATAATCTGCATCATTTTTAATTGAAACAATTAGTGTTGCTGATAGTGAAAATTAGAGCAAGAAAGTTACGCATACAAGTGCGAGAAAATGTGTTTTATAGTCCCGTATGACGTTTGCAAAAAGCTCACACGAGGCGAAACTCAACTTCTCGCTCATGCATTGAACTGCATTTTTTCGAGTTTTTGTATCTGATGTTAACAAGGCGTGCGCAAAATCACACTTTCCTGCACGCAACTATACAAAAAGATAGTTTCAAGGACTGTACAACGAAACAGATAAAAAATGAATTCTAACATCTCTTTAAAAGTGTAAATTGCTTTGGTTTATTCATTGTATAATAGGCTTGCATCATGGTACATTTAATAAGTAGAACAAATTTGGTATCTACCGCCAATAAAAGTATTACATAAAAGGGATATACAAAAGAAAATAACGACTGAAAGGTCCAAAACGTTTTTGCGATATACGAGTGATCAGGCGCGCGATCACAAGACGCAAAAAGCAAAATCTCAAAGATATCGCTCGAAAAAAAAAATCGAGGCAATCAGGACCGGCGACTTTGAAAAAAACAATGAGACGAGCTCAGGGGGGAGAAGGAGTCCGCGCGTGGGACTATAATTCGCAGCGCACGCGCTCGCCAGCACCTTTGGTAGTCGCCGGCGCGGAGAGTGACGGATGGCCACATCGCATTTCGCGGCTCTATATCTCCGCGATTTCTCGCGTGTAATTCCCGTAAAGTCGTTTCGAGGTGGAACCGGGCGCGCGCGTCTACTCGCCGCACGTCACATCGCCGAGCCGACTTATTTGCCCTCTATCCCCCCCTCCCTCCTGCCCCCATCGTTCCTCGTTCCCGCTATTTTTTTCAACGCGTTTCGCCGTGAATGATGCATACTATTAAGAATCCGAGACGTCGCGATGGGGATGGGATTTTTTGCGCTCCGAGAGCGGAATGAGGCTTGACGATTAAAAATTATTCTCATCTTGGATGGACCTTTCGTCGGACGGTCTGATTAAACGTTTACCGCCTCTATCGGACTGTAAAAATAATTCCTAGCCGATTTTATGAGAGAAGCATGGGAATTGTTTAATTAAAAATCTACATTTTTTACAATATTGTACTGGAATCGTAAAGAGCGTGCTCGAATTGGTCAAGAATGACTGTCGTATTAAAGATTTTGATTAAGTACACTAACAGGCGCTTTAAAATTAGTGAAAAACTGTTTCACTCGATTTCTCGGTTTCACTTAAAAAATGAGTATATAAAAGTTGATGAAAGGAGCGATACTTATCGAACTTATTTTTGGGCAATAGGAAATATTTATCACCATAGTTAATCCGTTGAATCAAACGGTATGTATCTGACTAATCGAAATTAATCACATTTACAGAATTTACGTGTATGGATGTTTTTTATTTCCGATGTAAACTGAAAATGGAATTTTTTTACAAACTTAGCCATTAACATTCAAATGCATCTATATTATATTTACCTCTTATAAAAATATTATTAAAAAGTGTTCATCTATTGAAATTTAATCAAAATGATGTACTTAAAAAAAAAAAATCAACCTGTTTTCTCGTCGTGTCTGGGGAAGAGTTCCACGCCTGATAGTGGAAGCGGCATTTCCGAGATTGTATCTACCGCCTGCAAATCGATGATCGAAAGTTTAGGATCACCAGGAGCCTCAAGACGAACTTCAAGTCTACGATAAATCATGATAAATTAATCATCTCACTTTAATAATTTTCTTATACTAAAACGAAAGTTTTCATTTACCTGTCACCTGCTCCCTTTGGATTGAACTTCCATTGGTGAAACAAGAGTCGCGATTTTTCTCCATTTCAATGAACGCCCCGCTATCCAAACTATACGCGCGCGGTGTCAACCGCTCGCGAGATTACGGCGGCGCGGATTAAACGGACGAGGAGGCGCGCCGAGAAATTAAAAGACGAGAGAGCGAGGAGCGGCGCGGGGCGAGGGCCGCGCAGATGAGCGAGGGTCGCCCATCGCCCGGGCCGACGTGCAATATTTCGCAGGCGGCTCGCGAGCGCGCAAAAAGGGATACCGACGAGGACGCGCGGGGGGATCGATTCTCCTCGGTCGCGCCGCGGTGGGAAAAGACAGACGCGTCGCCGGCGCGTACACACCGCGAGGCGCGCAATCGCAATCAATCACGCCGCTGCTCCGTTGCGGGAGGAGCAGGAAGAGTTCGGGTAACGATCGGTAGCGAGTCGAGTCGATAACGAGTTCTCGAGGATGCGATCCGGTAATTGCGGAGGCGCGCACGGGCCAACCTCTGCGGCTGATTGCGGCGCTCGGAAACTCTTTATGTGCTGGTAATTTAATAATGCGCTGATGTTTTAGTCATCTTTAAAAAAAAGTTCAAATTTTACTGGACAATATGGTGTTTTGGTCACAGACACTATAAGTTTGTGAAATTTTGACCGTACTGTTTAGTAATTTTTAGTAGATTATTAAATAATATTTCATAGCTAATATTTTAAGGTTTGAGCCAAAAAGGTGATAGCGACTTTAAACAGTTGATAAGGCGAGCATCGTTTTGAAAAAGATGATATGCTCAGCTAGAGATTTCAAAAAGCTGATAACACAATTGTGGTTTTAAAAAGGTGATACCCTACGTTGTAGTATATTCAGTTACTTATTTATAATTAGAATTTAAATAAAGTAATGAAATAATGAAAATATAACAAAAACTTCTAAAAGATTATCGTGGGAAATTAGGTACTCTGAACCTAGTTACAGCAACTGGCGGAATGAGAGACCAATTAATTAAAAAAAGAAATTATTTTTTACAATTAAATTGTGAATTTTCAATTTCAATAGTAACAATGATGAAATTACTACATTTTTCTTATGACGTCGAATAGTAACACTACGTATAGTGATTTTAACCAGTATCCTTTATTCATTTTGTTAAAATGAATCTGCCTCGAAAATGTGTACAAAAATCTTTTTATTTAAAACGTCAATATAAATACTTATTAGTTTTTTAATTACGAATCGGGGTTGAACGTTACTATCGATAAAAAGCGATATAAAAATGCAAATGCAAAAGAAAAAAGTAAAGGCAGGGCACAGATTTATGCGCGAAGGCGTTAATCAACGGATCATTTAAGTTGATCGTTGATTCGATGAAGAGCTTAAACGCGTGTGCCGAGGGGTTATTCATCGGAGCCGCGGCAAAGGCGGCTAAAGCAGCCCTAAGCAAACTCATAACTACGCCCAGGGGGCTGTTTGTGACACGTTCATCCCCTCGTGCGCTTCCCTCTTCGCGTAATATAGGGTACGCACGAGCTGACGCGCCGATCGGCTACTGTATCAAATTCTCTCTTGGTAAACACTCCGCGTTTAAACGTGCACTTTTCCGCAGGTACTTTGCATTTGATTTGATAAACAATTTTTTTCGAATTATTAGATATATTTTTGCATTGCGAGTCATATTTGTTGCGTAATTTTAAAACGACTTTTTAACCATATTTAAGGGGGTGCATTACTTCTTCAACCTTATCATGGTTATCCAGAGGCATATTCTTAAAAGATTAAAGTATGTGCGTATGGTCCAAATTAGTTGTTAATCTCGAAATTTATTTAATGGGACGAACAATTACAATGTCGGTATGCGACATCCTTTTAATACTGCGCGAAATAAATATAGTTTGATAGTCACTGTATCATGATTATAATTCAAGTGATAAACATTCAATTTAACAAGCGCTTCAAATATGGAAACGCAAATAAATTATTTTGGCCATCTACCCAAGGATATTAACTATTATTAATTTATTCCACCAATAAATCGCAACAATTTATTTAATCCATGTAAATTTCCATCTTTTACTTCTACCTTTTTACTTATTTTCTTCGATTTCATAATTTTTCAAATTTCAGTATACACGATTTTACGCTTTTTTAATTTTCATTTAAATAGGCAAACATTAGTACGCAAATCCTCAAAGTACAAAAAAAGTCGTTTGGAGCATCTTCCCACTAAGGCGTTTTTCCAAGCCAAGGGAGCGTATATTACGCGTCGCGGCTGAATATCGTAAATAATAAAGACAATTACGGGGGGCCTCGCGTCGTGGCGAGGGGACAGGGGCGCGCGCCTCGGGACAAAGACACTCTCGATATTGAATATGACGGAGGCGCGCGGGACGCGCGTCGTAAACGGCATAAATCACGCGCGAAGTCGCGCGCGCGCGCGCGGACGCGGAAAGCCCGGCCACTGGGGCTCTCTCGGAGGCCCCGGAAGTCGTCCCGAACCGGAATGCGTCGAATCAGCCTCGGGGGACGAGAGGCCGCCTATCGGATAACGCTTCGGCGCGCCCTTGATTAATAATACCGCAGTTTCGTGTGCGGCATCTTTTTTCTCTCCTTCTTTCGTCTTCCGATAACCGCGGTATTACGGTGACGTTTTTCGATGTTGACTTTGGGTTCATTGGGGCTTATCTTGCCTTTGTTCGTTTGGGAAGTAACAGTCAAATATTTAAGTTGTACGACGTGAGGAAACTTTTATCATTTTTTATTTGATTACTTATTAACATATGTAAAAAAGGTGTGATATCGTCTAGTTTGTACATTCTTAAAAGATATGATCACATTGAGTTTGTTCACTCTGTGTTATCACAAGTCTCTTACGAATAACTGACTTTGCATTCATTTTTTAATCAATTTATCGTTTCGTAATCGTAATAATCGATTTTTAAATCTGATTAAACGGGATGTGAAATTCTCCTGTAGGAATCTGAATTATCGGCACGAGTATTTTATTTATTATTTAAAAATCAAAATCATTTGTCGAAATTCGACCAATGTACTGCCCTCCGTAATTGTGCAAGAAAACTGTAAAAAAAAAATTCAGTCAATTACATTTTCAAATGGCTGCGGTTATACCTAGAAGTAGCGCTTAGTATATTTACCGCTAGGGGAACTCATGTGATATCATCCTATTAACGAGTCTTTTGTTCCAATTATACAAATACATCTCCATAAGACCTGGGTGACACTTAACTAGTTATATCTAAATTGTCAAAATCATGCAATACTGAAAAAATCGTTTGATTTCTTCTAACTGTTGTAATCAAATGACACTAAAATTGCAAAGCGCATGAAGAAGCGGTTGCTATTGTTCGACTCTTTAGGTACTTTTGTTGCATTCTCATAAAATTTTTTTCTGAACCAATACTTCGTTACGATATCGTAGAATAAAACCCCCAGCACATTTGCATTATTCACTTCAAGTAGTAAAAAGGGAAACATCCGACGAGTTTTCCATCCGCGGAAAGGCCCGGATCCAGCCACCAGACGAACCTGTACGGCGCCGCCGTCCGGATAGAAAAGGAGGCGGAGAAACGGGAGGTCTCTCGCGCGTCGCGTCGGGTGGTCGCCGCGCCGGGGCTCTCGGGCGAGCGATCGCGACCCGGCAAAAAGGCCCCCGTCGCCGTCGGCCCCTCGCCGCATTAACGATCCCATCAATAAGTCCGCGGCTCGGGGCGAAGCCCGGCCAATTTGTTGGCCGCCTTTTTTTCCGCCGCGCGCTCCACATTTGTTTATGCCGGCGCGTCGCTCGCATGCCTAGACGCGCGCGGCTTAAAACAAACCGTCCAAATTGACTGGGGACGCGGACGGTGTGTGACGCAACGCAGAAGCGCATTCCGCGCGCGCGCGTACAACTTAGCGCCGGGTAAATAAACGGGCCGCCCACGCGCGAGAGCAAGATCCACGCTAATGCTGGAGGCGCGCGGAGGTGATGAGCGGAGGACGCGGGGAGATGCTCGGTGTGTTGTGACGGGGGCTATGATTATTGCGTTACGCATTCCTTCGGTGTGGTTTATTGGAAAGCTGGGTGTACTTTCGGTTCGTGGGTATATATTTACCTCATGAGGCAATATGTTTTGGTTTAAATAGAATCGAATAGAATAGAACAGTCGTTTATTGTAAATGAATGTAGATTTGTAAATCTTTTGTATCGTAATATAAACCGATTTTAATCTACGGATGTACACATTTTTAATAATAAACCCTGTTACCTTTTTCCTTCGAGTGTAAAATGAATTTTTCTTATAATGTAAAGCAATAATCTGCTCTAATTAATTAAAATATATTGACTTCAAAATTTCTGTTATTTAAGTGAAGTCAAAAGATTTAAGAAAATCTTCTCGTGCCAGTAGCTCCTACTGATTCGAAGAGATAGTCTCGTTATTTCAACCCTCATAGAAGTCAAAAGATGCGTTCTGCTAGCAGCAGGATTAACGGGGTGTGAAAATCAAGAATAAAGATCTAGATACAAAGAATTTCCAGTTAAAATCGGATCATTTTTACAACGGTGTTAATGTAAGAATACAGAAAATGTTCATAGCATTTACAACCCCTTAAAAATAAAGTTTTTAATGAATTATCTTGAAACTAGAATAAATTAAGGGAGACACGAATGATGGCTAGTTTCTCTTAAAACAACTTACTAGGAGAGTGTCAGTCCTCTGGTGTACCAATATATTCGATATTCGGTATTATAGGAAACAATGTCTAGACTTTCATACAAAACCGTGATGCTAGTTAAATAATACTTGATATAATAACAATTAGAAGAAAGTGGAGACAATAAGAAACAACGAGATATTTTCCTAAAATGTAAAAAACGATTTTTTTTAAATGCACATACATATATGATATCGATTTTTCGTATATATTGTACACAGAAAGATTATTATCGATGAAATTTTATAGCAAAACTTCGTTAATACTTGCCAACGCGCAACGGCGCATGCAGACCTGATCCGTGCCCAGCAAGAAAGGTCACGTCAAAACTCTCGGCAAAAAGGCTATCCACTTGATAAGAACTGACAGAATCCAGTAATTAGCAGATCCGTCGCTCGGCCTCCCCGAGCCGCTCGCGGGGCATCGGTCAGCTCGCTCGCCGTCCGCTTTTTCCGCGGCGCCGCGGCCGCGCGTCTCGTATATCTGCGTGCGACGCGGCCGCCGCTCTCCTCCGGGGACATTTCGTCTCAATACGTCCGCGCGCGGGCTCCCGGGCCCCTTTTTGCCCCCGCGCGGACTCTCGGGCCGCATGCATATTGCATGCCGGCCGCCGAGCGACATATTTATCGGCATCTCTATACGACGCGCCACTTGCTCGCGCGGGGCCCCGACCCGCGCCTCGGCCGCATGAATAAGGTATTTCGCGTTCGCGGTGGCGGGGCTTTTTCTCCGGGGGTGGTCACCGCGACTACGTCCGTGCCGATGATCGATGTCGAAATTATATGATAGAGGCCTTACCCCCGCACCGCGCCCCTTTTTCAGCCCCGTCCGCCGGACGTCGCCTTTTTAATTGCGCCGTGCGCTGGGAGGCTTTCTTATTACCGGCTCCTGCGCCGCTTTTTTTTCTAGCCTTTTAATCGATTGCCCACTTTTTAAAATCCCTAGGCTGCGTTTCCATATTGCATACATTTCGAATGCTGCGCCTCTTTTATATAATTATACCTTTTTGCCGGGACCAGTATTCAGGATGTCATACTGTTTGCATGAGGAGGGAGGACTGATTTACAGGCATTTTTTTTAAATTTCTTGCTTTTGAGTTGGAGTACTTTAATGCTCGAGTCGAAAGAAGATAAAATGTGCAGTATCAGTATAGTCTATTCGTCTTTAATTATAATAATTATTGAAAACATTTTATTATTATTTAAGTACGAAGAATAGCTTATAATCATAAAAATGTTACATAAAAGTTAAACTATTTTACACACTCTCTAAACTTAAATTAGG
>UXGC01000598.1:0-65559 GCA_900480045.1 Eurytoma adleriae | reverse complement strand
CATCGCGTTGTCGTCACAAAGCCGCGGAGGTTGCGCGCGTACATCCAGCGCGGGGGTGCACGCATGCACCGGGCGGCACGCTGCACGGCGAGCGGATAAAACAAGGCAGCGGCGCCGTGAGGAGACTATCGCGGCCGAGCCGTGCGCGTCCTACGCGGCACACAAAACAACGCGCCCGCTCGCTCGCGTCGCCGTAGGTATACAACAGTATCGGGGGCCGACGCGACGCGATCCTGTCGGGGACAGGACGTCGCCGCCCCCGCGATTACAGACGACGAGGAGAGATCGCGCGGACGGGGACACACGACCATCCCCGCGAGCGTCTCTGCCGGTGACAGCTTCGCCCGGCCCACCCTCTCTCTCTCCCCGAGGTCCCCCTGCCCGCCCGCCCTCCTCCTCACCCCGAGCGGCTCGCGCGCGCTCTTATACGCTCTGCCGCCTGTGTGTATACTTCACGGGCGCGACGACTACCTTGCGACGCGCATATTGTGCGGAGCGCGCGGGAATCGATACGCGCCCGCGCGGGCCTCTTTCATTCACCGCCCGCCTGCGGCCAACCCCGCAATTATCGCTCGATCGCCGCGCGGAGGTTCTGGACGCATACTTGCACCCGAGCTGCTGCTCTGCGTCCGACGCTTAGCCTCGCGGCCTTTCGATTTCTCCTGATTTGGATGCTGCCCGACAGTGTGGGTGTTGCCGAGTGACGCGCACGATTTTTTTGCCGTTGGGACTCTTTCAGTTATTTTGAGGAAGGTGAATGAAATTATGGTGCTGACTGATTTTTAAGCAAAGTAAAATCTTTGATTATTAATTGTACGAGTCGTTCATCGTTACCCTCAGCTTTTTCTTTTTCAAGAATAACGTAGTGGTTAAAATGCTTGACTATTTTTTAGTTTAATTATGATGATCCAGTACCAATTTCCGTTTTTATGACGTGCCGATCGCTTATTTTAAAATGTATTTTGAAGCTGTTTGCTCAGAAAAAGATTTTAAAGAAAATTGAAATAAATATAAAACAGTAAAGGAAGATTTATTAATTATTAAAAAGTCATTATGTAAAAATGGTTAGCATCGACTAATCTCACAGGTATAGTTATTCTCATAATTCTGAAATAATAAAAATTATATTACTTTTAAGCAATTTTCAAATTTAAAGGTAGAGATTAATAATTCGTGTCTTACGAGCTTTGCAATTTTAAACAAATTTTCAGCCGTAGACGCATCAGTTTGTTGCACCATGCTATAAAAGAAGCCATTTCTTTGAAGTAAGTTGTAGGGATGATCAAATTCCTGTAAACAGTTTCATATTGTCTTAAAAACAATCTTTTACAAATTTCTACTTCGGGGATCGATACTTGCCGATCAGTCCTCTGATAAATCAGAAAATATATATTATAATGCTTTCTCAATATATGTACTTTCATAGAAATAGAATTCTTACAAAATTTTCAAATTTTGTTTTGGGGAAGATAACTATTTTTAGATTATAGTTTAAGGATAATGAGAATAAAAATTCAAAATACGTACCACTACTTCTCCGGCGTCCATAACAAGTATCTTATTGCAATCCATAACTGTATTCAACCGATGAGCAATTATAAGTACAGTACAGTCAACAAATTTCTTGCGGATGGCTTTCTGTATAAGTTCGTCGGTTCGCGGATCGACATTGGCAGTCGCTTCATCGAGGACCAGTAATTTATTACTCCTGACGATAGCTCGGGCGAGGCAGAGCAATTGTCTCTGTCCAACACTGAAATTCGTACCCCCCTCAGTCACTCTTACATTCAGACCTAAATCGGTATCGGACTGCAGAAATTCCTTCATTTCTACTTCATCCAGAGCTTGCCACAATACCTGATCCGAGTTCTCGTCGAATGGATCCAGATTAGTTCGCAATGTTCCGTCGAACAACACCGGTTCCTGTGGTATGATGCTAATTTTCGAGCGCAAATCCTGCAAGGCTATCTCACTCGTTGCTACGTTGTCGATGCAAATCTCTCCTTCGATGTCGGCTAAGCGGAACAAGGCATTTATTATCGAAGATTTTCCAGCTCCAGTTCTTCCTACTATACCGATCATTTGCTTTGGTTCGATGGTAAAATTTAAATTTTTTAATGCAGGTTTCTCTTGGCGATCGTAGATCAAACTGACGTTTTTGAACGAAATTTGGCCTTGTTCCGGCCACTTGTCAGGTCTTTTATTTGCCGATGTTCTTTCCAATAGTGGCTCTGGTTCAAGTTCTGAGTACTCCAATATTCTTTCAACCGAGGTCATCTGATTTTCTAACTCGGTCGTTTGTCGGATACCCCACTGTACCATTCCAATTAATAATATACACTGAGTAATAGTAAGACCTGCATCTCCAGCCAACGCAATGTTGGTTAATGACAACAGAGTGTAAATAACTGTTCCCGTAAATACTGTGCAAAGAAAATCAATGTACAATCCGAAAGCTAGGGAACCGGAAAAGGATAAAAACCACGAAGATGAATGCACATCTTGGCAGTCGTCAAATCCTTTTGTTAATATTTGTTGCGCTTTCAAAGCTCTGATTGTCGTCAACCCACGCAGACTGTCACTTAGGTGATTCAAAACTGGTGATCGAGCTAAAAATGATTACAGGTTACAAAATTATAATGACATTGTTGTTGGAATTAATTAATTTAGCCAACTTTATGGTTGAATTCTTACTTATTCCTTCTAATCTCTTAATTGATCGACTTGTTCTTATGTAAAATAACCTGCAAAAATATGTAACCGCAGCAATAACTAGTGCAGCAATAAGAAACCATGGATTAACAGATGCAACAATGCCAGTTATAGCAATCGCGTATAAACCCATTGATATAACATCAATCATTGTTGTTGGGATTTGTATATCAACTTGCCCCACATCTTTAGAAAACCTGTAGTAAAATATAACTTAATTAATATGTTGCATTAATTTGATCTATCTGTTTATAATTTTAATTAATCTTTACCTGTTCATTATGCGACCAATAGGGTTCGCATTGAAAAAGGCCATCTTTGACTTGATTACAGAGGTAAACATCATAGCGTGAAGATTCCTCGAAATTTGCATGCACATGTGGCAATAAATATAAGTTTGAAAAACTGTCGTCAAAACTAACATTACGATAATTGATGCATAAACGTAAATATACCAATCACGACCTCTAAATACATCATCACTACTAGAAAATGTAAAGTTTCCGCCCCCTTCTTCAACATTGACCCAACATGTCACAAAGTAGTCAGCGCCACTTTTGAATAATTGGCTAATTACGCTTATTAGAAAAACTAGAAAAATCAGACAGCCATTACGTGCTACTTTAAAATACTGCAAATAAGTGTTCATCGTAATACTACCCGCAGTTCTACTCTCCGATTGTTCTTTCTCGACATTACTCTCAGCCATTACCTCCGCTATCGCGGCATTTTCTTCTGCAGGGGATTGCTCGTTATCGGATACTTCATCCGCTTCGCACTCGAGCTGCAACATTTTCATTAAATTATGCTCGGAATTGACTAGATTGGCATACGTTCCATCGGCCAGCATGGTACCGTTTCCGAGAAGAATGACTCTGTCGACGTGTTTCAAGTAGTGAAACTGATGGGTGATCAAGACGACGGTTTTGTCCTTCAAAAAAGTCTTGATGCAATCCTCGAAGATACGCCTGCCAACTTGCGTGTCGACGGCCGAAAGAGGGTCGTCCAGCAGATAAATATCGGCCTCGTGGTATACCGCGCGAGCCAGGCTGATTCGAGCGCACTGACCGCCGCTCAGATTGATGCCCTTCGCGCCTACCAAAGTGTTCTCGCCGTACGGGAGCAATTCGTAATCTCGCTTCAACTGGCACACTTCGACTACTTTTTCGTAGCGCTCCTTATCTAGCGGCTTGCCAAAGATGATGTTCTGCTTGATGGACGAGGTGAATAGCCACGGTTCTTGGCTCGCGTATGAAATTTTTCCATTTATACAAATTTCGCCCCGGATGTCGGGAATTTCTTGTAGTATCGCGTGAAACAATGATGATTTACCAGCACCAACTTGTCCGATCACAGCTGTAAGAGAGCCTTTTTGTAACTGAAACGAGATTTCCTTCAAAACTTCAAATTTGGATTCCGAATTCCACCTAGCAGTTACGTTATTAAAGAACAATGAAATGTCGTCACTTGTCTTTGATTTTGTATTATTATTTAAGAGAGATTTTTTATCGATTTCCTCTAAAAGCAAATATTCTTTTATTCGCTTTATACTCACTAAAGCTCCTGCGGCCTCCTTTATACCTAAAAAAATATTTACAAATAAATGATGATTTTAAATTAAAAAATGAAATTATGTAAAGCTTACTCAGAGTAAAAAGAGAGCATAAAGTTAAACGCATTACGCTGTAATAAGCCGTAACTAGATAAACTTTCTCGGCGTCAATGTTGTTTCCAAGTAAAACATAAACCAGCAATGTTAAAAAAATGCAAATCGATGGAATTAAATCTCTGGACACCCAGCACATTTCGAAAGCAATAGTACTATTTCGAATAATCTTCACCTCTTTCCTGAAAATTAATAAATACATTTTAGGTTCTGTTTAAACTATGCACAAGTAGCTTAACAAAATTTTATCATATTTACTTTCGAGCCTTATCGTTAAGGTCTGCAAAGGGTTTTTCCCAAGCATACATTTTAATGACTTTAACGGCATTAATAATTTGATTGGTCAGTCTCAGCCGCTCGTCTGTTCGGCAAGCAATCTTTGACGTAAGACGGGAAGTCACCTTTCCACAAAATCCTGCATGAAATAAAAAAATACACTAAAGACAAGACAATTTGAGCAAAGCCATTAAAATCATTGGGCTTACCTTGAATAAAAATAAGCAGCGAAAGAATTGGCACCCCTGCAAAAGCAGCCAACCCAACTTCTTTGTACAGTAAATATGCAATAACGGCTGCTTGGATAGGTGTTATCAATATAAAATGCAGCAAATAAGTCGAGTTATCCAATCTATTGACGTCGTTACTAAGAAGATTTATTGTCTAAAAAATGGATTTTACTTTACAATAATTGAAATATTATATTTTTGCGATAAGTGGTGTCAAATGTTTACTTGTCCAATGCTAGTTTTACCCTCCGTCACAACTTTTGGAACTCTCAGAACTTTTCTGTAAATAAGGGAGCAACATGCAACTCTCATCTTCATTCCAACGTGTTGCAGTTCTTGAGCAGTAACTTTGTGTGCTATGTTATGTAGTACAAGTCCTACTACAATACCTGTGCCCCAGTAGAAAGCTTCCGTTCTATCCATTGCCCCATGAAAGTATCGAAGTAGATTGGCTAAAAGTATTGGCTGTGGAGTTCTACGGTCAATAAACGGATGGTCTTCATCATTTTCTTATTAAAATTCCACGTAATAAAAATAAATTATGTTTACCTTACAAATAATTCCACGATTGTAAAGTAAAGACCGTTTAACACGGTACTGCAACCGAAATACTTCACGAGCACTTTAAGTAAGCTGGGTGTTTTTTTCGAATTTTTGCATCTTTCCAGTTCTTGATTCCATAAATACGAAATTTTGTCGCCTAAGAGTCGACTCGAATGTTCATCCAGAGGCGAATAAAGATCTGATACTTCCAATTCTCGATTGTATCCCACAAGAAAAACTCGAAACAGCCATCTGGTAAATGAAAAAAATTTGTTGTTATTACAGATATTAAAATAACTACATTCGAATTGAAAATATACGTAAATTTATGGTTTTTTGCAATCTTATTATCGCTACTATATTCATAAAATACCTATTATCGCACGTACAAAATATAGCATTGATTCACGGACAACTGCGATTGTCAAATCACGCTTCTCCTAGAATCAATTCGTAATGTAATATTCTGTTTTTTTATTCTCTTATCCAACATCTACAAGAAAGACTAAAATAGCTGTATTTTATTGTTATATTTATTCAGTAGTATTCGTAATGAAATATAGAAAAACTTATAAATAATAAGGAAAAGTGAATGGAAGGAGACATAATACAAATGAAACATTTTTTTATGTTGTAACAAATACTATTTCGTTTATGCGATAAAAGATACTTGAAAGTACCAAGTAAATCTGAAATTTCACTTAAAATGAAAAAAAAAATGTGAATAGTGACACATTGCATGTGAAAGGTGATTCTCGTATTGAATAAGTGGACGACATTTCACATACAATGTGCCACTATTTACATTTTCTAAGTGAATTTCACATATTCATATTTAGAGAGTAATATTGAAAATAAAACATACTTGAACGTAATGACTGATAATGGATTGGCACCTTGTCTCGGATTTTTCATTAGTTTCTTTTTATTTTTATCCATGGTTCTGGACAGATTTATTTATCACTTTGTAAGAAACTAAAGCACATGTATGTGTATAAACCGTAAGTACTACCTTTCTGAAGTCACTCTCCTGCACGCATCACACCTTTCTCAGTTTATTTATCTTAAAAAAAATTCCGCGCAGCACGAATTAATTAGACCGTCTGTAGATTCAGGTGTCAATAAAATGAGTAAAAAATTTAGCCGCCAAAAATATACAAGAGACTGAGAGAGGGAAATATGGAAGAGCTATAAAAGGAGGGGAAAAAACGAGATACTGAGGTTAGTACAGAAAACAAGACGCACGCACGCATTAATTCGAGATAAGAAAATCATTTTTTCGCTTGCTGCTTTACATGTCGTAAAATTTATGATTACAATCCTATGTTAAATGTTAGCTGTACAGAAGTATATAACAAAATTTAGTACATATTCTGAACTCTTCTAGAACTTGATAAACTTGGGGTATCTTATACTAAAAATAGAATTTACTTTTTCCTTTAGTACAGCTTTAAAAATGATAAAATAAGTCTTTTTTGAAATGAGCTTTTCTTCTTTAAAGGCCGAGATCTTCATGTCGAGATGATAGTACGAGAAAATCTTGAATCTTTCCTGATCTCGAACAGACCGACTCTACAAGTAAACGCAAAGTTTCCTACAATCGAAAATTAAGAAAATGTGCAACGAACCACGTCGAGCGTTACATTGCGAATGCACTGTTCCACCTTCGAATCTCGTATACGTACGTCGCTCGCCTCTCCTCCTTACGCTACTCTCCCGCGTAATTGCCGGCCAAGACGAATGACGGCACTTATTTGCACTCGGTCCGCGGAATTAAAAGCCCCCGAGCCCGGCTCTCATTAATCCCCCCTATCCCCCCGCCCCTCGCGTACAGACCTCGCGCTCGCGCTTATGACTTTCGCGGCGATTCGTGCTCATCCCGGCTGGACTCGCGCCGCGAAGACAGGGGGGAAAAAGGACGAGGCTACCGCTCGATCGGCCTTTTTGCGCGTCTCCTCGCGCGCGAGCATAGGCCGGGCCCCGGAGAAGAGGCTACCATTTCTCGGGCGGTGATTGGCTCCGCGGGGGGTGGACGCGCGCGCGCGAGTGCACCCACCGCCCGTCGCATTAACATTCCCGGCCTCCTCTTTTCTCTTGCTCGCCTCTTTGCCCGTGATAGATTGCGCCCGCGCGCGCGCGCATTATTGTCCCCGGGCGCGCGACGCGCCGACGGCCGCTACGCTCGATCGCCTCAATTAGGCCATTAATCGCGCCCGCGACGAGATTCGCGTTATTGCGGGCCGGAGAGGGAGCGAGCGCGTCGCGGATCGTACGATTCCGCGGCTGATTTATGCCTGACGAGCTTTGCGAGCGATGTTAACGCGAGGTGTTTTTTCTGCGGGTGTGAAGTTTTTTTTTGGATTAATCTTGAAAAGAAATGCTTCTACACTTAAACTTTTGTACTGAGCTTTGAAATCGTGGTCTCTAACGAAAAAAGCACATTTCAGAAACGCTTTTTTTCATTTGTCATTTTTAAAGCGCTAAAGTAAGGTAAACTAATAAAATCTGATAAGCGAATCAAAACCTGATAAACGTATCAAAATCTGATAAACGTATCAAAATCTGATAAACTTATCAAAACCAGTGATGATGAACTTAGGGTTTATCATGCAAATTACACCTCATGTTTATCAGGTTTTGGAAGAGTTTACTTTTCTTTTGAGCTTAAAAAATGACGAATTAAAAAGAACTTTTTTTAACTGTGCTTTTCTTCTTTAGAGGCGACGATATTACTTTCTTGGACTTTATATTTTTTACGTAATTTCTAAAAATGATTATCAGAATGAAGTGTTTAATCTCAAAACATATTTCCAGATACCAATAGTTCTTCATTATTGTTAATTTGATTATAATATAAATATTTATTAAAAATTTAAATTGCATTTCTTTCGAAATATTTAAAAGGCACATTTCAACTAATTCAGTTATATGAATCTTATGAAGAATACATTTTTCTCATAGTACTTGTTGGACTTGTTGCATAGAACAAAATGAAAATTAGCAAAGAAACTACAAAAATTTTAATTTTACGGCAGTGGGTACTTACAGGCACGCTTTTACTGTTTAACTAATATCCTCGAAGAAAATTTAAATGTATAATTACGATTTGATTAGTGACGCATATTATCCAGAACAAGCGAGTAGTAGTTTCCGGTTCTAAACTGAATCGCGAGGAGCAGTGAGATCGAATTAGATAAGTAAGTAATTAAATAAATGCTATAGAATAATTACGACCATCAATTTCAAAACATTTTATCTACAACAACAAGAATAATGCCTCTATTAAATATAAACACATATAAATTATCGTCAGTAAATAAACGTATAACTTCAAAATCATCGCAACACTCATTAGTCAAAGCGAAAAATTTCAACCCAAAATAGAAATTTAATATTTTGTATTAAAAAGTTTCTTAAGCAATTTTCGCCTCGAAGAAAAACATCGTCTGCTATAAAACCTAAGTCGTTTTTCTCCTCCATCATCTCTTATCCACGTTGATATACACATGTGCAGCCGCGAACGTACTTATACAGCGTCTCGCGACTACTCAAGAAGGTAGGCCGCTTGACGGCGAGGGGCATATTGGCGCGACGGGGTGCGCGACGCCAGGCGCAAGTATCTCCCTCCCGACCGCTAAACAGCCCTCATTCTCCCCGTGCACTTACATAGCCTTTCTCTCTCTCTCTCTCTCTCTCTCTCTTCCACTGTACTCTACTCTCTCTCTTTCCTTTAGGAGCACGCGATCCTCGCGCGCGTGATTTAATGCCGCTCTCGCGGGGGAGGGCTCGCGCCTTATTTATGCGGCGAACATGCGCGCCGGGGCTCGCGCACGCACACCCCCGCGACGCCGGGCCCGTGTATGTACGTGTATACGTGCGCCACGACTCTCGCGGACTCGTGCGCCCGCGATATCGGGCCGCATGAGACGCGCGGCCAGATCCGGGCGTGTATAATGGCAGCCGGGGGAAGCTGCCCGCGCGCGCTCGTGCGCTCACGATATAATGTAGAGAGCTTGTTCAAAATTAGTAACTCGTTGAAATTGCAAATTTCGCTTTCTCGCCCCCCCGCTCTCGCCGGCCGAGCAGCGCCTCGCGTGTTCGCCGCGCGCAGTAAAGTGGTGGACGATTTTTTAGGGATTCGGCCGGCGACGAGGGCCTGACGGGGGATATATGGGACGCTATTGTTGGACAACGCTGGCGGGGTTTGTGTGGGTGTGTACGTGTGTGTGTATGTGCGTGTGCGTGTCTGGACGAATGTGTGTTGGTATTTGGACGCGTTTTTAATGCAGTTCGGGGGAATGTGATACCGAGCGATGGATTTTTTTCTATAACGAATTGAATGTATGCGAAATCTGAGGTATTAAGTACCCTCTGAAATTGAATTGATGAAAAATCATTTAAATTAGTTGTGACTGCTGCACTAATTTCTATATGTATTCGTACGCCACTTGGGGGACTTTGTGATATCTTGCCCGGTAACGAGTCTGCGGCCTCAGATGCATATACACGCCGTTTTAAGACTGATTATATCATCGCCAAAATTGCTTGAATTATTACAATCATTGTAATCAAATGTCATTAAAATTAACAGAATGCCTTTGAATTGCATTCATCGGAAGTAACAGTAACATAATTGTATCTTCATTTCTAACGCAAGAAAACAAATTCCACTGTGCCAAAACAAAAATCGTGACACGTATAGTTCTGGTTCTCGCATACAGTAAATTTTTTAGAATAAAGCTAAAGAAACGACGAGTCCCGATAAACGCTTGCAAGAAAACGCTTGCACGCTCAACAGTACGCGGGAGAGTTTGCGAGCTAACCGCGACAAGATAATTAGAACAACCGCGCATAGCATTTTACGAAATATCAGTTTCAATTAAGCTTATCGCGGATCCCGGCGCTGCACTTGCGCCTTGGCGCCCACAGGGTGCACAGCGCAAGCTGCGGCCGGTGCCGAGCTTTAATAACTCCATCGGCACGCGGGGCTTCGGCTGTTCGCGCGATGCACATCCGCGAGAGCGAGAAAGAGAGATAGAGAGAGAGAGCTGGAAGACAGGGGCCAAGCGGTGCATCGCAGCGATATCGCGGTCGTGAGCGCCTTTAATTGCGATTCCGGCTGCGCAGCGTGAGTGGAAGCGGCTCGCTCGCTCGCTCGAATCGAGAAAGAAAGAGAGAGGAGTAGAGGAAAAGAGAGAGAAAGAGAGAGAAAAAGAGATAGGGAGGAGAGAGAAAGATAGAGGGAACATGGCGTCGACGACGATGGTGCACGGAGAGAGAGAAGAATTTTAATTGCCACGGGGGCAAAGAGAGGAAGAGGACGTAGGAGGAGGAGGTGGAGGAGGAGTAGAGGGAGGGAAAAGAGGCACGTAGCACCTTCTCTATCTCCCTTCGGCGAAGGTGGAAGAGAAGGAGAGAGAGCCGGAGCGAGGACTACTCGAAGCCGGTACCGAGATGCCAAGCCGACAAGTTGGTAGCCAATGGGATCATATATCAACTACCGCTCGGAGCCGCTCGGGAGCCTCTTACACGCCGGCGGGGCCGCGAAAGAAAATGGCGAGCGCCACGCGAGATTCTAATGCCTTTCTGGGCCGCGCGCGATGCCCGCTCGCGATTTCCCCCCGCCGCGCGCTGTGTACGCGCTCGATCGCCGCGGCGCGCGCACCGGCTCTCGCGAGAGAGACGCCACTTCCGATGCTAATTTTGACCCATTTCCCGGGGGCGCGCGCGCGGGCTTTAACGCGCGCCGAACGACCACCTGCTCGCCGGGATTCATTGCGCGTATACCGCTTATCTCAGCTGCCGCGAAACCCGGGAGCCCTGTTACGTCAGCGCTCGCGGCTCCGCGTGTGTATCGGTACACGCGCGCGCGAAAAATAATCTGCGAGGAACATGTGCGCTGCCGCGGCCTGGGGGTGCGCGTCGATTGCGAGGATTGCAAATGAACCGGAAGGCTGAGGCGCTCGCGCGAACATCGATTGCCTCCGTCGGTGCGATTTATAACGGTACTTGATTTTGTGTAATGCGTTGAAGTAATTTGGGATTAAAGAAACTATTTATTAGAGGGTGGAAGTGGAAAATAAGAAGACAATTTCGTCGTTCAAGTGTCAAAGTGAAAACAGTAGAGTTCAACCCTTTCGAGCGGGGCCAGCTTCCAATCTAACGGATTTATAGTTATTTTGAACCTATAGCTATCTGTATAGTTTTACTGTTAAACAAATAGAATTTCGACATGTTTTGAAAAATGACAACGACTTACGGCATTGTTTTTTCAATATCCTGCTCGTAGATCGTTTCGTAGTTAAGGAACGCATTTCAAGAGGCTTGCAAAGGTGACCCAGTTACGATTTGATACAGTTGATTACGTGCACATCAAGATTTAGGTAATCAGTGCAAGTTTCTTCTGCATGTCTCAGGACCTATTCAGGAAGAGAGATATATACAGATAAAGATTAAACCTTCTCATGAACTCTGACGAAACAGTTTGCAGAAACTTCTGAGGATGCTTTTGCAATACTTTCGCTTATCGCAGTGTAGAAATTTTATAGAAACATAGAAATTGAGTAAAAAAAAAGTTTATTCTATATGCAAAAACCCTGCAGAAGAACATTCTAAAAGAAAATTGTTCATCTGTAACATATTAACGTCGTTTTCTAATGTAACATCCACACTTTACGAACCCTTTGTAATAGTCTTATGAAATAATTCAACTTTGTCCAGTGTCGTCACATGACGTGGGGATCCGAAAAAGAATTGATTGCTTTTGAGTTTAAGCAATGCTTTCCTTAACTTCTAATTGTTGTGTGAAAATCTACTAAACAAAATTCTGCATTGCCTTTTCTTGTATCCGTTGCTCATTTAAAAAGAAGTCTGAACGACTTGAATTATCGAAGGTATGATTTTTAAAGCTTTACTGGAAGTCATTATGTAAAAAGTTATAATTTGTTCGTTCCTTATAATGTAGTAAACAAAGCGAAAAAGAAATTATGCAAGACTTTAATTATAATTTTTAGTAAAAAATTTCGTTTCATTTACATCATAACAACTATCCTTTCTAGTACTCCTAGTAAAGAGTATAACTACATCTCGAGGTACTCAAACAGACGAAAGTTCGCAAGAAATGCGTTCCGATTCTCCGGAACGAATCCCGACGCTGCCGGAAGAGCGCAAGCGAAAAAAAATTTAATTAACGACAAAAGTGCAAGATCTAAGTGCGTACCTCCTTACCCATTTCGCCGGTGAGTGATCGCTCGCGCGCGCGCAACGCGCTCGCCGCAAAAGAACGAGCAAGAAAAGTCTCCCCGCACTGGCGAGAAACGCGCGAAACGCAGCTAAATAAATCAAGCCCCCTCCCCTCCCTCCCTCCCTCCAGACCGCCCGAAAGAGTATAAAAGTTGATGGAAGCGAGAAAGCCCGGCGTTTTCACGCACAATAAAAGATGCTAGGAATTTCTGAGATTGAAGATACACGAGTCCTTCCCTCCCCGTAGCGGCGCGGCTATCTCCCCGTGCTATCGGGCTCGCTCTCCGCGGTTAGCCGAGATACGCCGAGCGAGCGCGTGTGCGCGCCGTGTAATTAGGAGAGGCCCCGGACTGCCGGGTAGGAGGCGATACGGGCCGTGTAAAACTCGCGGCGGTTCCGCCGTGTTTTATTAAGAGAAAAGGGGAGAGCCGCGAGCGTCCGCCTCCCGGCTCTTATGCACGGGAGTTTGATATCCGTCAAGGTGCCGGCGAACAATAAGGTGGAAAGAGCGACGCCGCCGCGTGGGTGGATTCGGAGCCGAGCTTGCCGCTCGCGCGAAGGGGAGTACACCTGCCTCGCGCGCGCGCTTATTGTCCGTCGCGAACCCGGCATCTCTCTGGCTGTGTGAGAATATCTACATGTATATATGTACATATATGTACGTATGTATATACATGTAAGCCGGTGCGAAAGCTCCTTTGCATAAGTGCGCCTACCCGTCGAGGCGATATTGCCAAGGGCACGCGGGCAATTGCCGGCTACGCGTTATACATACATCCTCTCCGTACGCTTCTTCCATTGCCATTAAAAGGCCCGTTCTCGCGCGATTTTTCACGCTCCTCTCTTTTCCGCGCGGAGTGCGCGCCATCGCCGTTGCTTATTCTTCACGCCCCTCGATGCTAACGAGTTTTGCGCCAAGCCGGTGCACATTTTACACTTCGGACGCTTTTCAACTGCGGCCGATCGATAGATAGGAGCTTTTTGCGCGCCCGCTGAATCGCGGGATGGGAGCCCTTTGTTCCCGAGGAAATTTTCAAATTACTTTTTGCACTCGAATTGTAGTCTGTTTATTTTAAGTTAAGTTGATTGCCTTAACAGATGTTAAAAGTCATGATTCTACAGGTTAACGTTGCACTGGTGGATTTGGGTAAGTAAACTATTTTACCTCAAAGTTGATATTATTATAAATTTTATGGTATACTCGTTTCATCGTGTGGAAGAGTGGAAAGATTACTAATTTAGACGAATTGAGCTACTCTAAGTTCAATATGTTTTTCCATTGAATCCAGTAGTGGGATTTCACTCTTTTATACGTTATCACGAATTTTAATTACTCTCCTAATATAGAAGAGTGGAAAAATTAAAGAAGTACTCTTTCAGAAAATACTGGTCCACTCAAAGTTTGTTTGGCTCACATCTCATTCCACTCAAGTGGTTTTTGCCTTCTCAACAATTTTTGAGTATTTTATTATACATAATTCTTATGTGAAGGTAGACCATCTACTCAAAATTTCGATAATTAATTAGAAAATTGGTAAAGCTACAGTAAAATTTGTTAAATTTCTAATAAATTAAATGAAAGAAACTATAATAAATTTTACAAGAAATTATTGTAATTTTTCCATCAACGTCAGCCTGTGAGGTCGACGTTTGCAATTTTTATAGTATTTTTCTCCACTTCCTAAAAATTATCATACAGCATTGTAAAAAATTATGCTGTAATTGTAGGCACCAATTTGAGCGTTACTAAACAGGATCCTTCATTCCGAGATTATTATGTATACGTAGTAATATTTGAAAAAAATTAAAGTTACTTCGTATAAAGAATTAAAATGATGCATAGCGTAAACGCCCCAATCAAATTCCTCACAATTATTTCTAAACGGAGAAATTTACTTACAGCTAGCGATTATACTCACTCATTTCACTTCTCCTTAATAAAACAATAAAACCGATGACAATGCAATGGAATTTTCGTAATAGAGACGCAGCGCAAGTGTCGATTTTTAATAATGTCAAAACGCGCGCGCACATTTTTGTTTTTCCTTACGCCAGCCCCGACGCAAACAATGTGAGAAGACGCAAAAGGCACGATTAAAAATATGACGAGCATTCGTTTCCCCAGTCATAAAATCATTAGCATAAGAATTCCTCTACCTGCAATTCTCCTTCTCTCTCCCTCTCGTTCTCCTTCTTATTCCACTTTTTTTCCTCCTCCTTCTCCCCGCGGACTCCCCAGACCGTCCGCGTGCCCGAAGAAACGACCTCCTCCCTCTGCATCTCTCTCTCTCCCTCTCTCGCTCTCTCTCTCTCGCATATTTCGTATTTTACTCGTCGTCGGGCCTGATTTATAAACATATAATGTGACGAGGGAGTGGTCGCTCGCTACCACATAATGATAGGCCAACGTTAATTACGTTTGCGTTGCTTATGATCAACCACCACCCCTCGCGGACGAGAGAGAGAAAAAGAGCGTGCGAACCGATTCGCCGCCATGAATCATCCGTAGCCGCGCGCGCGCGCTCCTTCGACCTCGTACCCATATACCGACTCCGCTCTTTTATTTCCCTGCCTCCTTTTTTTTCGCTCTCTCTCTCTCCCCCGCCGCCGAAGTCCCCCTTTCTCTTTAAATACTCCGAGTCGCCCGCGCGGGCAGACTTTAAACGGCATTCGACACACGATCGCGGCAACAATATCACGGATAATTTCGGAAAAAAATTTGTTTGCCCAAGATGACTTTTACGCTCGCCTCTTCATTCGCTCCTTTTTTCTTCCTCCCTCTCTCTGTCTCTCTCCGCCTCGCGCGTATACCTTTTTTCCGCGCCTCTGTCTCTTTTTATGCCGAGGAGCCAGCGAGAGAGGAGGGGAGGGGCTGCTCTCGCATATACGGCAAGTTGAAATATCATGTTGGCTCTTCCCCAATATGTTAATCGTTGCATTAGCATAATACAGTGATTTTTCAAGGATCATTTGGAAACGCAAATAAATAATTTATAATATTGCGCCCTATTCCGGCGCGAGCGGGCGCCCGGAATCCGTGGCCCATTTACACGGGCGCGCTCGATTAATACGCGATCTTATCTCGTCAAAATTAGTTTTTTTTTTAAGGAATAGGCGAGCCACCCGGCCGCGGAGGCATGCATCAAATCGAGGCTCGCTGGTAGTGCGAGCCGTGGTCATTAGTAACGGGGACCGCGAGTCCCGCGACAAATTGCTCGGTGGATAAAAGACGTCCCCGTGGAAAATAATAAATATCTCTTCGGAATTGGTTTCCCTTCCTTGCCTGTCGCGCGACTCTTTTTTGCGGATGACTCGGCCGATTAAGGGGTGGAGGTGCATTTCACGTTCGCACTTGCTCGGCTCGTTTCTGTATTTTGACAAGCGCTTGAAAAGAGGACGGGGAAAAGGTTCCTGTTTTTTTTGCTTTGAATCCAACGAGGTGAGGACGAGTTTTCGCGATTTACGCGCGTTATTCTTGTTCTTTAACGGATGAATTTCGCGTCCGTCAAAGTTTTAATTTGGATTTTAAATGAAGACTTATGACTATGTGCTGGGGGAGATGGAAATTGTGTTTTTTTAATTGGATGGAGATGTGTCTAATAAATTGTACTCGATTTGAATATTCTGGGTGTATTATTGACTAAGCAGTCACTATCAACGGTTATTAATATCTAATATTTCAGATTCCACACTGGCTACCTTTGAAATCAGGACATTCTTCGAGGAAAGGTAATTATTCAGCGCTTTAATTTATTCTAACAGTTTTTCTATGAAGAATGGTGTATCTTATCTTTCTGCCGGTATTGTCGTATTCATCACTGCCTAGAGTAAGTATGTAGATGCGCGAAATCATGAAAAATCTCCTTCGTGAAAGAATAATTCAAACTAGAAAAATATGCTAATTGTTCCGTGCATTAGTTGCAACAACAAATTTCGAAAACACATTCAATGGAGCTTTCAAATGGAACTGAATGTATGTAGTATCCCTAGAATTAGAGGTAGAATTGTCCGATTTATGGATGCATGAGGTATAAGGTTTTAGCCGAGAATAGGGATTGTCGCGAATTATTGGAAAAGTTTATTCTGATTTAATTAAAAATAATTGAAAAAATTTCGATATTTTTTAAGATTGTTGTACGTAAAATAAAATACTTCAACAACACGTTACATATCGAGTAAAATATATGCGTCACTAGTTTATACTTTCTATTCATAAATAAATAACGTATAGTACAGTAAAAATTAAAAATAAAATATTTGCAAACATATACAACGGATACTATCACTTTTCTTAATCGTAAAAATATAAAAATAAAGTAAAAAAGAGAAAGAAAAATGGACGGAAGTAAATTGAGGAAATGAAAGTTGATTTGTCAGGTGAAAAGAACTGCGCGAAAACGGTACAACAGTAGAATCCAATGATAAACGAGAGCTTTGGCAAATTGCGTCCTACACACACTTCTCATTCGCATTCAATGGATTACGCTGTCTCCCGCCTTTTTTTCTTTTTATTGTGTTCCTCGTATTCGACATGTCGCATATTTTGTTTTACTTAGTACACTGATCGTAAAAAAGTGTAACCGTATTTTTCTCTTGGATATTTATCGATGCTCGTGCAAAAGCGTAAATTAAATTTATTTACGAAAAATATTATTTTGCTCGTAATGTGAAAATCAATTTCTTAACATAAATAAACAAAAAAAATTAAATCATAATACGCAATATGTAAGGTTCTTTACAAAAATCTTCAAAACCCAAAAAATCTTTTACACATACGAGTCATTTACATCGAGTACAAAGGCAGTACATAAACAAAATATTATTTGGTTCAATTACCGGTAGGGGAACTCTGTGATATCTTTCCTATTAACTTTATACAAAAAAGCTGAGCAATGTTCAGCTTCTTTTTGACATTCGCGTTATACGCTGACGCAAAAAAGTAGCGTCCATGCAATTACACCTCAAGTCTTTTGCCCAAAGATCTTTACTTTTTTTACGCTCGAAATGATCAACGATCAAATTAAATCCCCTTTACGAAAACGTCGGTCCACTGGCGAATCCAACAAAACGCTAGAAAAGCTCAGCGGTGATTTACCGAAGGCCGGGCTGTACGCTGCAAAAAGAAGAGAAAAAGAAAGAAATCAATTCGTAGAAAGCGGCCTACCGAGCGGCGATCCGCGGCCGCGTTGGCTTAGGCTCGTAAGTTTTTTCGCGGCGAATAATGAGCGATCCCCCGCGTACGCGCGACGAAGGAGAGAAAAAGGCCGGGGCGAGCGATAAATCAAAGGTCGAATCTGCAAAATTTATATCGCGGCCGCGCAACTAGGCTGCACTCGGGGGGCGAGCTCACCGCGAGCGGAGGAGAGAGCGCGCGATGATCGTGCCTCGCTGCCGTTGTAATAACCCTCGTAGATCATGCGAGGCCGGGGCGAGCGCGGGGGAGGGAGCGGCGGGGGGAGACCCGTCCACGCGCGCTCCTTGCATCCTCCGCGGACCCTTCCATGCCCCGGCTTCTTTTCGCGTTCCCCTGCGTCGTCGCCCTGTGTACCCGCTTGTGCATACGACGTACACGCCTCGTGCCACGGGGCAGTGCACGAAATTTCATTTGTCTCGCGGCCTTTCCGTTGCGAAGTACCGATGTTAGCTTTTTTTGTACTGCGCTGGAGGAGGGGGATTGTGGTGACGAGTTGATTGTAAGGAATAATAAAAAGTTTTAACAAATATCTTTGTTTTTAGATGTTTTTTAAATGCTTATGCGGGTATATGTATAAATAACCAGCAAAAAAGACATGCGCACAATGGAGGTGACATTTGATTACAAAAATTAAAATGATTATTTCAGTGATTACATAACTTCTTATAATCAATTATATCTTATAATCGATCGATTAAATTGTATGCTTAACCAAGCATACCAGGTTTTAAAGCGGTATATATATATGCACCCGAGACAGCGATTTTGTTACCGCGAAAGATATCACAGAGTCCCCCTACTGGTAAATATAACAAGTAATATTACGCCCTAAATCTACGCCCAATACCTCCAGGCGTGTTTTAATTTAAATGTATATATTCATCGAGTGAAATTCTCAGTTTAAATAACTCGAATGTGCAAAAGATTTTGAATAATATTTTACGACGTGGCTCACAAATGATTTTGCATTGTTTATTTCATACAAATTGTGTATAACTGCAACTGCACTTAAATTATTTTCAGTTTCAGTAACATCATGAGAATATTCATATTTATCACCTTAGTATTTCGCCGGAGGAGTTATTTCGTGAGTAAAAAAGATTTGCTATTCGAAATACTCTGAATCAAGACTAAAAAAGATGTGACTTTGATTGTTACAATTAAGTAATAAATAAAATACTTTCAGTCAGTAGTAAAGTTTGATTTCAGAATCATTATATTTTATTATTTTTAGTCATTAAACTTGGTTTAAATGATTATTACGATTATGAAATTATGAACTGATTAAAAAGTGATTGCAAAGTATGAATAACCCCACGAATATAATTAAAACAATTTGTCGTCACTCACTGCCTCTCAAACGAACAGAAATAACCGTGATCTATTTAAACACTCGCAATGTAGTCCCTGCAAACCCTATCCCATTTGGTGTGCATGCTGACGATTAAAATATCAAATTTAATGCACGGCCCTCTTGCTGCAAAGCTAACATTATTACCGCAGCGGTAACAAATGCACCGCGCAAGGTGCAATCTAAATGAAACGAAATTTGTACTCGGAGTTTTATTAAATCCCTCGAAGCTCCGCGAAGCTCTTCCCGTCCGATCATTTTTCTATTCCTCCCGGCTCTGTCTCGTACTCTCTCCCTTCCTCTCTCTCTCCCCGTCCCTTTTATCCCTGCCCAGCCCTTTTTCTCTATTTCTCTCTTGTTTGTTCTCCCTCGATTCGTTTTTGCGCTCGAGCCTTCCGCCGCGGTATACTGAATGTCAGCTCGTAAGAAAGATCGATAAGGTTGAAATAAGGCGAGTGCAGTTGAGGACAAGGGAGAGATGGTACGGAGCAAGGAGAGAAAGGGGGGAGGGGAGGGGAGTAAAAAAAGGAGGGGAAGAAAAGAGGAAACATCGTTTCGCGCGATGTTGCTCGTGGTCGCGATAAAAATAAGGAAATTTATCGAGATTTTTCAAGGGCCGCGCGCTGCGTCTTTTCACCCGGGCCGAGTGTTACGGCCCCGCCGGTGTGTACGTATACACGCGCGCGGTCGCACGAAAAAAGATTGCTACAATTGTATGGCCCGCCAAGAAAAACAGATAATATCTAATAAAACTTGTCGTGCTTTACTGACCATCGGGAATAACATAGAGCTGCATTAGATCGATCCGTCCGATAGGCTGTTACATATTTGATGAACAGTTCACGATCCCCGCAGTATATTCCGCCGGTGTGCAGGCTTACGTCACAAAATATTGTGCCCGTCGGAGTATTTTTCTTATATAACATCTCGCGCTGCACTGATTCATTGCCTTATAACTTTTTCTTTTATTTTCCGGGGTATAAAGCTTTTCACCACCCTTCCCATTATTTTTAAGTCTTAGAAGCTTTTGAAAAAGCAGCTGACATTTTAATACGATTTATTCATAGTGACAAATAATTGTATTTTATTTGTTGTGTACAATATATTAATATATTTAAAAAAGTGAAGTGCGTCATTTATAATAATTGGCAAAATGCTTTGTTGCCCTGAAATTTAAAGTTACGACAAATTAAATTTGATTATTTAAAAAATATTTTTTATAATTGTATGTGTATGGCTATAATTTAATTATTTTTTTAATATGTATTTGCAGGAGAATGGGGGCAAATAGGACTATTAAGGAAACTTGAATAAAAGGATGTCAACTTAAGAAAAATTTTTGAAACATTGAAGAATACTCAATTCCCTGTGCTCCCTATTCTTATGAAAATAAACTATACAGAAAAAACTATTTATCAATGACTATTCAAATAGTAAATTGGCAACTATGTACTAATTATACGGACTAGCAACTACAGGTAATTAACTACTTAGAAATACTTCCAAATTTACTGTTTGAACAAAGTCCTTCATCAGTATTTTTTAGAAGTTTGCAATTAGTCCTTTCAGTAATTTCTTTTTGCAAAGGTGCAAATATATAAATGGTAAGTCATTTTAATAAACGTATCTTTATCCATTAAAACAATGGAATACTGATTAAGTGCATCAAATATAAGATAAATATAACTAAATTTAATTACCCATCTTCAGTTGAAGTTTTCACCTATCTTTTGATCTATCTTTCCACCCATCTTTCAATTGATACAGTTGTATCCGACGATAGTATCGTAACCCACAAAACCCCCCGTTAATTTAATAAAACACATATCTCAACCGGCGTGATTACGTCGTCATAAGAATTTCCACAAAGCCGTCAGAGCCGTCGGTTAAACGAAGGGAAAATCTATAATCGGCTTTTTCCTGGAAGCAGTATATAATAGTAAAACTTGCGGCTCGATCCCAAAGGGACGGAGGGGGGGATAAAAGTTATAATCCGCGGGCGAAGGGAGCGGTGCGCGCGATCGGGCTCGCCGTCGGAGTCGAGCCCTGGCAGGGGTATACGCGACAGCGGCCGGGCCGGGGCGTCGAATCACGGGAGAATCCGTGGGACGGGGAGGATAGGAGCGCGTGGCACAATCTCGCCTGATCTCGTCAGGGGCGTGTCACTCCCTGGCCCCTTCCCCGAAAAATTCCGGCGCCCCCCCTACCTCCTGCTCGTCCCGTCGTCGTCGGGATAATCATCTGACGAATTCATCTAGATATCGGGCAATAAAATACGCGTACGCGATGGCTATCTGCCGCGCATTTTTTATACGAAGGAGGCACCGAATCGCTCGAGGAGGCTCGCAGTGGCGCCAGGGCGCGCGGCCAATTTATTCCTCGAGGAGGCTCCGCTATCGATCAGCGCCGCGCGTGTACGTGCGGGGGAAAATTTAAAGGGTCCGTCAGAAAAATTCGTAATTAATTTTTTAATGACCCGCTGATTTACGCGCGGGCTGTTTTCCCCGTTTCGCCGAGAAACGCGTGCAGCGCGAATCGGGCGGCCTCAAATTTAGGATGTGATAATAAGCGGATGTTAATAAATATTCGTTTAATTAAAATTCCGCGCCGCATTCTTCTCCCTCTCGCTCCTCCCCGGGCGAAAAATTTGTCCAGTATATTATCATAGCGATCGAGCGGCTAATTAATATTCCTCTTTTCTGCGCCAGCGCCCTCCTCTTTATTACGCGGCCGTAAACATATTTACGATTATTGTGTATACATATATACGCGGCCGGGTTTTACGGCGCGGCGGAGGATAATAAATTGATTAACGAGTTGAACTACGATGAATAAAGTTATTAAAGGGTCGCGCGCGCGCGGCCCCCGCCGATAGGGATCGCGCGCGATTTTTTATCCCGCGCCGGCCGGATTAATCGTACATCATCCCGCCGGGACAAATATCAAGCGCGCGCCGGAATTGGAAAATACGATCGGCCACAATGACTCGCGCCCCGGCATTAAAATAAAATCACAATAACCCTCCCGGGCCCTCCGGAGCCTCTCCTTTTCCTTTTTATTATTTATCGCCGACGCGACGCTTGACGCAATCTCGCGCGTCGCCGGGGAAAAAAGGATACCGAAAAAGGAGAGAATAAAATAAAAAAAAAGAGAAAAGGAGGAGGGAAAAGGATGCCGAAGGAGGAGAAGAGGAGCGACGGTATATCCCCGGGGTGGGAGGAGAGAGGCGCCGAATGCCCGGGCGCATTTTATTATCTCGCTCGTTCATAAATTTCGATGCGAGGAGTAAAATAAGCCGAGCGCGATCCCGTAACGGTCCTAAACAAGTCCCCGAAATGCTGTTCTAGCGCTCCTAGCGCTCGATTTCGTTTCTCTTTATTCCTTCCACATATTTTTTTATTAAACGACGTGAAGTGTGTGTGTGTTTTGGTGTTCTTGGAGGAGGCGCACATAAAGGCAAAAAACCATAATGATATTGTTGATAAAATCTTTATTCGAGTCAATGCTGGCTTGCGTGGACATAATTTGAGCGTTCGTGTGTGTTCCTTTGTCGATTTCTTTCTTTTTCTTTTTAGAAATAACGTAATCGGCCTACTCGGTCCTGCCGATGCTCCTTCGCGAGGCATCGACGAGCGGCGCGTTTACAGAGACTTAGGACTTCGTCGACAGACACTTACGGCGATTTTATTTTTTGTACAGGCGATCCCGCGCGGGACTCGATCTCAAGGGGATGAAAAGGGAGGTGCGTGGAGGATCAGCAATAATAATAACTATATTATAGCTCGCTTCGTTTATATCGATAAAATTATATGCGCTCAATCTTTCATTAATCGCTAGTATTTACAGGTATTATCACACAGTCATAGTCGAAAATTACATTATGCGTACAACTATATTTAATATTTTACACGCGGGGCGGCGCTTCGCCCCCTTCATTCTCGCACATAAAGAAGCTCGCTCTCTCGCGCGGCGGCGTCGCGGCTCTCTCAGTCACTCACTCTGACGTATATAACTTACACGATCGTATATCTATATGCGCTATTTACACTTTTCACATAATCTTCGAAAATAATTCGCGTCTATAGTTCAACGTCCCTTGCGTTGTCATCGATCGATATCGTAATAGCGTGTTGTCTTAATATCAAGCGTCGCCCGCAGCGAAGGCAATGAGTGCGCGTTCGTTGCGCGCGACGGCAATAAACTTTGCTAGACGCAGTATCATCTGTAACGGACATTTTACACAGTTTCAACGAGACGGACGCTCGTTTCTTCTTCTTTTTTTTTTGAGTATTTTTTTTTAGGCGCGGTGGTCTATGCGGTCGCGTACAATACTTAACGTGTACACAGTCGAAACAAGTTACATGTTTACAAAATTAGAATTTAGTTGATCTTGTCTGTTTTCTTTTTAACCCTTTTAGAACCAAAGTATACCGGGGGTTACCTTATTTTTTTTAATGCTTTTGAATTTTGTGAAACTAATTTAAGACGGTTAAGAATGTTCTGAAGTGAATAGTTTCTTATTATTGAGCTGATAAAATTAATACTAATAAAAAGACTAGACCATAGTCAAGAAAAAAATTCAGCTCTGAAAAGGTTAAATAAATGTTTGATTTAAATGAATTAAATTTTATTTTAGCACAGATTTCTTGAGGACAGTTGGATGATTTTAATATTGCACGTTCCAATGGTTACCTTAATTAGGTTTACCCTAATTAGAAACAATAGCGAGGTTTATTGAAACA
The DNA here is from genome assembly GCA_900480045.1 of Eurytoma adleriae. Classification (NCBI taxonomy): domain Eukaryota; kingdom Metazoa; phylum Arthropoda; class Insecta; order Hymenoptera; family Eurytomidae; genus Eurytoma; species Eurytoma adleriae. The sequence goes on along the minus strand of UXGC01000598.1, from coordinate 41,603 downwards.
TTAGCGACTGTTAAAATCATCAAAGTGTAAAGTACTAAAGTAAAATTTAATCCCCTTGTTTTTATTGTGTTCTTTAATGGATTGGTACTTTAGAAAAAAGTTCGTAGAAAAAAATTAGGTTTTTTGAATTTGTAAACACCGAATGAGATCATAGTATTTCGGATTTTATAGTATATTCGAGAGATCGAAATAATTTTGATGTCGGTAGTACCGTTTGACATTTTTTAAAAAATGGAAATTTTATTGAACATTTCTGATTTAAAATTTTTTGTATAAAATCTTGCTCTGCAAGTTAGTTGGTTCGGATAACTGTAATGCCATATACACCCTCGCGGTCCATTTAAATTTTGTATTTATGTCATTAGGTTTAAAAAATATTGTCGTTACGTATAGAACAAATTTCAGGAAAATCATGCCAGCGATTTTCATACGAAGAGCATGATGCTTTTTCCGACGTCAAATGGTTAAAATTGGATTTTCTTTTCTTCGGCACCGAAAAGCATATAGTAGGCTAACGAATTGATTGGCCCCACTTTCAGAACCAAGCTTTCAGGAATTTCAATTATTATAATCTGAATTACCTTAATAATTCACAAAAAGCAATGCCGATTACAAACAACTTTATATATATATTAAAAAGTCCTTATAGAAGTCAACGAGAATATGATGAAAATTTCTGAACACGATACTCTATAAACTCGAGATTTAGAAAATTTATATAATTACGTATTTTTCATAAAAAGTCGACAGAAGCGTCACGATTTCAACATTCAAAGCACTATAAAGAAATCCATTCTCGTGCGAACCACATCCTCGAGCGAGGAAAATACAAATTGCCACAATTACGAATTATCCGTCGTACACTCGACTCACGAATATAAACCGACATCTACAATGTAATATGTACAATTCAATAAAAAGAAAAAAAGGAAACTTTTAAACGAAACAAGAGTTCAAAGTTAAAAAACGAGAAAAAAGAAGAGAGATAATGAACAATAAATAAAGCGAAAGAGGCGGTAGGATCGTGCATGTACGTATACGTGAACCGACTAAATTCCAATCACATGTTCAACGATCGTTACTCGAAAGACTTCCCATTGTGTACATCGAGGAGGCACGTGCGTGTATCTTCATGTGTGTCCGCGCGCATTCCTCCCTCTCTCTTCTCTCTAAAACAACGAGCTTTACCAGTCATCGGTCGTCTCCTCCAAATCGACATAAAAACTGAAAGAAAAAAAAAAAAGAGCCTAGAATACTGCGAAGAGGCTGGGGCGCGGCTTTGGCATGGGGCGGCCGAGAGGGTGGGAGGCGGCTCAGTAGGCCGTCGCCTGGTGGTGCATCAGGGGGTTGAAGTGGTGGCCGAGGTGGTGGCTGGGCGGCGGCGCGTGGTGCGGCAGCGGGCTGTGCTGCGGCGCCATCGCCGTCGGCTGGCACACGTACCAGTCGCCGAGGTGGTGGTGGCTCGCCGGCGCCAGCGACGGGCTCTGGTGCACCTGCGCCAGGCCGTTCCCGCCGTTGCCGCTGTTGTTGGTGTTGCTGCCGCCGCCGGCGGCGGAGGGGATGCCGGTGGGGGTGCTGGAGGCGGTGCTGGCCGTCGAGGAGGCCACGGGCTGCGAGGGCTGCGGCGACTCCGTGTGACCGGTCACGGACAGGCTGCCGCCGCTGCTGCTGCTCTCCTCGCCCTCGCTCTCGTAGCCGCCGCTGAGTTTGCCGTCGCTCAGCGTCACGCCGTGCACCTGTGAGCAAAAAACGACGTTTTCGTATGTTAAAAGAAGATCTTTTTTTTGGTAGTTTTATAATTTTAGGTCATTTTATATTCTAAAGTTAAATTGTTTAAAAAATACTAAAATTTAGTGAAATGTACTTGTGATGATTATTAGTATCATGCTACTAATCATCTCTAATGATGATTAGAGTACATTCTTCTAATATTTAGTGGTTTTTCGTTAATTCAACTTTAAAGAGTTCTTACAAAAAAATTCAGTAAAAAAGTGTTGATGGATAATAAGTGCTGAGTTAAAATTGTATAATGAAGGAAAATGTTAAAAATTATTATACAGTCTTTACTTATGCGATTACAAATTTGAATAATTAAATACATATGCTCTGATGAACTCTATTGAACAGGCAAAGTTTAATTTTTACTTTTTTTTCCCACAGTCTTTTTAAAAAATACTTGATTGCAGAAAACTAATCGAGCTGCCAGTTAACATTAACTACTTCTTATTGTTCGTTGATTAGACCATAAGAGACAATTATGGAATTAAAAAAATTAAAAATTGATTGATCTGTAATTGCTAGTATTTTCAAATTTAATAAGTGAAAATAAGTGAAAAATTAATATCTCCAATTTGTAGTTTCTTGAAATCATTTAAAAAGAATTGAAGCGCAGAATATATTGCATAAGGAAAATTATTTCATACAGTTATTTTTGTACTCTCAGAAAAGAAAACTAGAAATTCGTCGATGGTAATGAACAGCTTACGCGTTTTTCATTTACCCTGAAAATAATAAATTCCGCGCCGCGGAATCGCCGAGAAAATCGACGACAGTTTTATATACTACCGCAATTACAGCATCGATGCCGCGACAAGGATCAAGTTTATTACCGTTTAATTGCGAATGTAGACCGATCATGAGAAAGTTAATCTACGCGAGGTAATTGAAGGATAAAGCGAATTAAAAGCGCGGCGCGGAGCCGGAGCCGCGCGCGTCCGGGTAAAAAGAGGGGCCCCGATGCCGCGCGGCGAACAAAACGAATTAATAATCGCGCAATCACGCGCCTCAGCCCCGGCGCAATAACTCAGACACACCGCGGCGGTGAGCAGAGAACAAAAAAAAGAGCGAGCGAGGAGGAACGAGACTCGCGAGAAACCTAAACTGGCTCCGCGCGGCTCAGCGATAACTCACGCTCCTCCGCGCCAAAAAAAGAGTAGCAGAATCGAAATTTCGACGTTATTACGAGGCGCGTTTTTCTCGGCGCGGCGTATAATTTCCCATTAAAATTCCGCGGGGCGAGACGCGCCGACGGGCGATTATCCGCGGGGCGCGGAGCTACCACAGGGGGGTGGGGTCAGGGGGTCGGCAATTACCTTCATGTGTTTGCGCAGCGAGCTGGGATGCGTGTAGGACTTGTCGCAGCCGGTGACCCGGCAGTTGTACGGCTTGTCGGACGTGTGGACGTGGCTGTGCTTCTTGCGATCGCTGCTGTTCGCGAACCGCCTGTCGCACGTCGGGAACTCGCACTTGAACGGCTTCTCACCTGAAATCACAGAAGAGCGAAGGATGATTAGTCCGCGCGCTCTGGGAAATTGCTCGCGGAGATACCCTACCGCTTCGTTTTTCTTTTTTCCCTCGAGTAAGAGAGAGAGCGAACGACCGACCCCGTGGGGCTACGGCGCCTTGATTAAAATGTCAACACACTTTCCTCCTTAACGCTTTCGATAAAATATCGCTTGACGCGGGATTGAGCTGGGGTAATTAATGATTTTATTGGCGCGGTGAACTTGGTCTCATAATAAGGATCGCTGAAAGCAACGTCATTATGTGTCTAAAGATTGTTTACAAAAAAATTAAGAATTCATTTAATACTTAAGTGTATGTCAGTTTTTACTATGCACATTTTTAATTCATTAAGACGTATACGTAATAAGCTTGATGTTATAATAAGGTAATCACTATAAAAGTACTACAAAGTTTGTTTGAGTATCATATTCTAAAAATTTATAATTCATTTTCAGTAATCATTATAATTTCAATAAAATCACTAGGTATAAAAAGGGTCTAGCGAAATATTTAAAAAACTATTTTAAAAACATTTTGCGAGGAATAGGTTATATTTTGGATAGTTATTATTACACTAACTAAATAAGTAAGTATTCAAAATCATTTCTCTATTTTTCACTATAAAATAAGAGCATAATATAATATAGTGCCTTTATCATCAGACATTTTCATCCTTTACGGCAAGTACTCTTATAAAAAAAGTTTATTAAATCCGATCTTTCATCAAATGCGAAAATTTAAACGGCAATGTTAAAAAAAAAACTTCACCCTTATCCTTCATATCCCGTAAAACTATATGAATCACCGCGCAAAGCGCAATAAATCAACCCCAAACCTAAAAGAAAATATTTCAACCAAAAAAACAAAAAAGAAACAATTTAAAAAAAAAGAATCGGTACTCTGCAAGACAAAACGCAACGCTGCAAGTCGTCATTTTGCAAAAGGGCGCTCGCAGTGGCAGCGCCGGGAGGGAGTCGTCAGGGGGGAGGGAGGGGGGCAGAAGGCGCGAATAAGAGTGTACACGCGGAGAAAGAGATCGCGGTGGCGTGACTTTATTTATTTCCACCGGAACCAGCCGGAATATATTTCAGCGGCGCGACCCCTCGAGGCGATTCCTGGCGCGCGCGCGCGCTACTCCTACACTTTCTCTTTCGCGCCCTGCCCCCCGAGCTCCTTCCGCCCGGCGCCCCCCGAGCGCGCGGAGGCGCGAGAGAACGGAAGCGCAAACTTGGCGGATTTTTTTTTTACGGGGGGGAGGAGCCGTGGAAAAGTGCCCCGGCGCGGCCAACTTTTGCCAAGGCGCCGACTTCTCGCGGCTCTAAAATAAAAGGAGACCGGGATTCTTGGATCGCTGCGGATTTTTCGGGAAATTTTTGGGGGTGGAGCGTACAAGTGAAATGATGAAATTTTTTATTCGTTTCTTTTTTACCGGAAAATACGTATTTACTAGTAACTTGTGTCTATATATAGTTGGGGAATGATTTATTTATTTTAATTGTATTAAATATGAAACAATATTGTTTTTCAAATTTCGCGCGCTTTCTCTTTCTCGTTTTGTCGAAAAATAGAAATTAACAGACTGGTTTATAAACTTCTAAAGAAAATTTCAATATCCAATTTAATTGAATTGAATTTATTTATGACCTAGGACTCTGAAGATACTAACGGATGAATCTCCATCAGTCATCTCTCTTAGTGTTAAAAAGTGACCATTTTTGTTCGATTCAAGAAAAAAGTGAACCACTCGCAGTATTAGTAGCCTTAGTTTTAATTTAAACAATGATTTTTCAAACTTTTCACTCTTTTACATTATGTGACTACATAAAAAGTGAAGTGCCATCAATTTTTCACAAGTTTTCAAACAAATGATCCCTTTACAATTCACAGCCAAAAAATAGCAATAATAATAACTAAATAAAATATTAGTTAGGAAAATATTTCCTGGTACAAGGAAGCCGGTGAAGAAAAAGTGCTACGCGGACGTCAACGCCGCGGGAGCGTAGGAGTGAAGTCTCACTCGAGGACAAAAGAAGGAGGGCCCGTGCGGCGGCTTTCGGGGCCGCGCGCTTTACGACTCTGTCTCGCGGGGACGAATAGGTAGCCGCGCGCGTCCCGACTTTATCTCGCCGGGGCGCGCAATTAATTCCGGCCGTCCGGCGCGCGCCTTATGATATTCGCTTCACGTGTGCACCCACGAGGAGGCGCGCGATAACGCCCCCGGGCGGACTTATCGTCGCGGCCGTCTCTCTCTCGCCGCGTCGCCGTTTAATATTTATGAAAAGGGCCATTGATTCGAGAACCGCGCGACCTCCACCCCCTTAATCGCCGTCTCGATGTTTGCCCCCTTAACGAGCGGCTTTTATTTTTATTCCCTTGTTCCAGCGGTCGGCGAATGTCTCTTTTATCGCTCGATTTTCCGCTTCTCTCTTCTTTCTTACTTTTACGCGCGCCCGCGTAAATATTTATACACACCTCGAGCGGTGCCGTCGAAAGGCGGGGGCGGTGTCCCCCTGCGCGCTAATGCTACCGAGCGCGCGCTCAATGCGGCTGCAGCGGGATCGATTGAGCGGTTCTAAGCGCGTGGAAAGCGCCTCATCGTCGGAGGTGTCGCGCGTCTCCGCGCGGATAAATCAATCCCGCAGATGCGCGAGCGCACAAAGCCGGAGGCTCCTTGTATAACCCACACTCGCTCGCGTGGCGCGCCTCTGCACGGAAGCTGGGGCGAGGGAAGAAAAAAAAAAGAGAGACTCGAAAACTCGAGGACGATTAATAACTTCGAAAAATCTGTCCCCGGCAGAGGATCGAGCGCGCCGGTATACGCGTCCACACACGCGCACATACCTATACACACGTGTGTATACAAATATACAGATATATACGGTGGCTCCTTGGCCGGGCGCAAATAAATGGCGCGGGTAAAGCATGAAAGGCCGCGGTGCAGATGGCACACAATGCCCGTGAAATATTGCGGAGCGACGAGAGTCGTGCGTGCGCCCGGATCGAGAGGATGACGATGACGATCGTGCGGGCTTTGTGCACCGCGCGCGACGTGTTATGACTTTTAGAACGGCGACGCACAATGGCCCAGATTCACGCGGGATAAAACAGTCATTATAATCGGCTAGGATCGTCCTCGCTCTTTTTTTTCCCCCCCGTACACGGGGATGCGCTCCACCCGTCGATCGGTATACGCCGATAAGCGAGAGACAATCGCGTTAAAGGAGTCGTTCGATTTCCGGTGGAAGCTCGAAGCTTCGAAGTCTCTCGCGTCGTAAAAGCCCCGCGCGTCTTCCGCGAAGCGGCATCGCTGTACCGGGAACGGCGAACAATCCCGTGGAAAAGGAAAATTTAACGGCGACAATGGCAGACGAGAGGCGCTGAGAATAAAAAGCATCCGCGGTCCTTAAAGACGTTACCGTACGGTCCATTCTCACCGTAGCGCCCGGCCGATTGTTTCAGGAGGGAGCGAGAGGGGGCTAATAAAGCGGTGAAAAACTTCACTTTTCACGCGCGCGCCCGAAGAGAAGAAGAGGAAGCAGACGAGGACTCGAGAGCCGGGGGGGAAGGAGGGGGGAGACGCAATAAACGTGGGGGAAGGGGGTCCTTTTCTTCGCGCATTATATAGGGGCATACATCGCGGCGAAAACGAGAATCTAGTTGGAAAACGCTCGGTTCTTCCCGGTATAGCGAGAGAGCGAGAGAGAGTGAGACGGATCGCACACCTTCGCAGGAACGGTGATGCTCATTGAGGCCTCGCTCGCGCGCTCGTTCGCTTTTCGGAAAAAGCCCTCGGCCGGAGAGTGATATATGGGCGTAAGCGGCATTGTGTCCCGCTTTTCGGACGGCAGCGGCAGTCTCTTCTCGCTTCTCCCCAAGGATAATGGATGATTTTTCGCGTCCATTGTGTCGACGAGAAGAGAGAGAGAGGGGGGGCGAAGTAGAGAGAGAGAGAGGGAGAAGACACCAGCCACCGCCGAACAAACATTGTTGCCAACCTCCGACGAAATTCTACCCTCGTCTAAACCCCCCCTTCTGCCCGGCGGGTTGCGTCTGCAGCCTCCGAGGGAGGAGACACGGGGCGAACCGCGACCTTTGGCCCCATTCTACAAACGTTCTCGAGTGGATAATTTTCTTGTTATACGCTCCGTATTAAACTAAAATGCCGAGCTCGTGGCCTCGCCGGGGAGTATGATTTTAATGCTCATTTCATTCGCGTTCCAAAGTAATCTACTCGTAATTCCTCGAACTGATTTATTCGTCGCGATTAGAAATAAACTCGTTCCTCACGGATTTTTACCGCGATCCGCGGGCAAATGACTTAATTCTCGAAATCGCCATTAAAGCAAAAGATAGTTGTTTTCGTTAATTAATTCGACGACCTTTTTCTTGTTTCGGGCAATGTTATACCCATCGCCATTGAAAGTATAATAGAGGTCCCGAAGTGGGCCTATTACACCGCGATGAAGAGAGAAAAAAAAAAGAGGGCCGTAGATCGCGTCGATCGATAGCGATCGACTGTACGACTCCGAGGAGATTAGGACGCTCAGATATTGGATTTAGATAAAGGCTCGATCTGTTTGTAGATCGATTGATCGATTAGCCTTGTGTAGCTTATACCCCGGGCTTATTATACCTGTACCCCGAGACCTCGAGCCAGACCTATTCTCTCGACACTTGGCCGCGCCGTCGAAAAAAAAAGAAACCAAAAGTGCAATCGACTGCAGCTTCGGCGAGTCAGCCGCGGAATGACTCTGATTTTTCTGACTGCGAGCCAAGTCCGAGGGGGGGAGGAGAGAGAAAAAAAAGTGGGGAGATAAAAGGAGAGAGAGGGAGAGAGATAGCGACGTCAGAGTGGACCGTCTGCTCTCCTAGAAACGGTTATAAAACTTAACGATCCGGCGACCTTTTCTAAGCGCGCGCGACCGTCGCGATATATGGACTTTCTGAAAATCGTACTTTGGTATTACTTCCAATAAATCAAAGCCACGGACGACGATACTTTAGCCGGGAGATAGGATCTACTCCTTCGCCTCCTCCTCCTCTTTTTTTTCGTCATATTCTCTCCATTCCACTTTTTTTTTCTCTCTTTACCAAACTCCAGCTCGAAACGGGGTGAACGCGCGGAGTAAGATTTCGAATCTACCGGGACGATATACATCGAGAATAAAAAATCTAATTTCAATAATAAAAATTTCACGTCATCCTGGAATTTATCGATCCGGCCTTTAAAATCTTTTTTTTCCACGGAAATCCCACGCACGCCGATACCTCCAGCTCAAAAAATCCCCGACGCGTCGATTAAAAAAAAAAAAAAAATAGCCAGTGGTTGAGGCTGCGGAGGATCGCCGAAGTGTCGATTCCCGGGATCCTCGCCTTTTCCGCGGTGTCGGCCGAGTGAAAGACGAGAGGAGAGAGGGACTCTCCGATGAAAGGGAACCGCAAATCCGCGCGGGCCGCCCGGCGATCATTCCGCCATGTTGGCTCCGAAAGGGAGCGCCGTCACGGACAGATGTTTCTTCTCCCGGAGATAATTCGAGTGTTTGTACACAGAGACGCGCGAGGGGTGCGCGCGCGGACTTTTTCCTCGCGCGCGCACTCGGACCTGATTATTTTCTCGGCGCGCGCTTAGTGAGACGTTAAGCGATTTATCACGGATTAATCGCGACGACGGCACCGGTGATTTATGTACCGCCGGGCCGCGGAAAGGAGGCTGCGCGCGCTCGCGGGATTCGCGCGAAATCGGCCGCTCCAAATTGATGTAGGATTTTTCGACGGGGCCAATGTACGCGGGCGAATTTTTTTTTCTCCTTTTTTTTTATTCGCTCCGCGAGCGATCGAGATTTACGAGTCACGTCGCTCGGACGCGGCATTAATCTTCGATTATTGACATCGCGATGTTAATTGATAGAAGTTTAATTTATGCGGTACGTCATTGCTGATGCAAATGGGAAATTTATGAAGCAATTATACGCGGTAATAAAAATTGAATAATTCTGCATTATTCAAATCAATTTAGCGGATCGATTGTAAATTCACAAAGATTCCTCTGTAAATGCGAAAGAAAAAAATAGTCAGATTCTTTTAGGGCTAACGATTTCTATATAGCGTTTCTCTGACATAATTAAACAGTAACATTTTTTAAATTTCGCGCTTCATTTTTACAAATTACAACATGAATTAATATTATTAATATTTTGTGTTTTACATTATGATCTGATTAAACTTGATGACAGCGCTAATATTAATAAGATAAATCATCCGATTATTGATTGTACATTTAATTACATTTAATCACATCGCCTTCAAAATTAACGGAATTATACTTTTCATATTATTCACTTTTAGAAAGTTGAAAATACCAAGAAAAGAAAGATCCTATTATTCTCTTTGTTTCGCTTTACTGCGGTGTACCGACGGCGAGGCGCAGCCGGCCGCGCGCATTCCCACTAAAATTAGAAAAGATTCAACAAAAATTCCGCGCCGGCGGGGCCGCGCGCGAGGGGCGACGATAAAAATTCGTTCGCGCTGCGCCGCGATTCGGCGCGATTAAATGCCGGAGGCTGGACGCGCGCCACCGTCCGAGATCTGATAAGCGCGGGGCCGGTTTCCGAAAAATCTCGCGCCCCCATCTCGCGAAAATTCGGTAGCCCCGCACGTAGGCGACGCGCGTCGCGGTAGCGCGACGAGAGATTAATCCGCGAGATTTTTGCGGAAAGGGGGGGTGCCCCCCCGACGGCTAGAGTTACCGCGACGCTTTAATCGGCCCTCGCCTCATTTGCCTGCGCGCCGTGTTCTCCGCTCTTTTTTTCGCTCTCTCTCTCCTCGGCTCCTTTCCCTTTCTCTTCTTCCTTTTTTTTCTTTTTTTTTTTGGGTAGGAGCGTGCTTGACTCGCTCGCGGGAATCTAGCTGGCATTCGAGGAATCCGAGCGGGAATCCGGCAGACTTTCCGAGGCGGACCGTGTGTTTCGCGTAATTAGGAATGCCATTTTGATTGGATAATCGCGTCGGTCGCGGTCTGTGATGGGTGGGCAGACTTTTTGAAATTTCGACATTTTTTAAGCTTTGCGTGAGCTACATTTTTTAATTTTTGCGCAAGGCGCAATTTTGAGAAATACTCTAAACGCGATTTCCACTCATTTTAGTAGTTTTTCATTAATTTAACTTCAGAAGGTAAACTCGATGGTAAACTAATGAAGTTGAACTGATTTTTAATGGAGTTTAACCATTAATTTAATTTATTTGAAAAATGGAACGTTAAGTACAATATTTTGAGGCAATGACTAATGCACAAGAAAAATCGGAGATAACGCAGGCCCGGCCAAGTTTATTTTGAAATGGGAAGCCCGAAGCAACGCTCCCTCTTTTTTCGGACACCTTCCCGCTTGTATACAGTTGTCACGGCTTTTGGCGGTATCGCGACGAGGATCTCCCGTAATTGAATATCTCCCGGCGAAAGAGTAGACACTCGCGCGCAGCCAACAACACATGCCGTTTTGTTCCCTCGCTCCTTTTTCTCTTACCGAAGAGGGGGAAAAAAATGTCCTGTAAATTTTCGGCGATCGGCGCCAAACGGATTATTTAAAAAACGATAAATATGCAAAAAAAGAACGAGATATACCTGCCTGCTAAACAGCCACTCCTCGTACCGAACGACTTGTAATTTCAAACGCGGGGTTTTTTGATTTCGAAGGTAAACAAACGGTTGACGAGCGAAACTCGAGAGCGGGGCTTTCACAAAAAAAGCAGCCCGCAGAATTGAATAGCCGCGTACGATTTAAATTCACGCGCGGTACTAACGAGCGCGCGGGTTCAACCCTACCGCGGAAGGATACTTTTCCAACGACCGATCCCACGAACATTTGATCTAGATCCTCATTGAGCAGTCCGCACAGTACCCCTCGCTCCCTCCCTTATTAGCATACGCGGTGAGGAAAAGCATCCGACTGGCGGAGCGCGTCTCCAGAGCCGCGGAAACACTCGAATTTCGAGCCATCGAGCGAGAGAGCCAGGCCGACAATGCCGGGGGCTCGAAAGCTCGCGCGCCTCGAGTTTCGCCGGCCTAATCCCCGCCCCTATTATTGGCCCGGCTATTTTTCCGGGTCGCGCGAGCGCACGAAAAACCGGGAAAACTCCTCGCGAGGGGGGGCGGGTAGCTTTTGTGCGGCGCGCGCTAAACGCCGGGGAATCCCCGGTCGCGCGCGAAGAGGATATATCCCCGGCTCGTTAGAAGAGAGGGGCCCGCCCCATTGTCGGGCCGAACTTTTTTCATCTCGAGGTGAGCCTCGAGAGCTCTTCCCCGCGGCTTTTGTGCGCTGCGGTTCCGCCTCGCACGCGCGCGGATCGCCCGCTTTTTTTCGCCGATCGCCCGGCTTATAATACCGGCGCGTCGAGTGTAGGCCTCGAGTAGCTGGGTGTACGCTTTTGCGGTCAAAACACTCGGCTAGACTGGTGTACACGGGCTTTTTCTCGCTCCGGACGTGTTTGTTTGCCCACGCGCATTAGCCTTGTTAGGTGCGACTGCAACCGGCTGATCGATGGACTAGAACTTCGCGCGCGCTTTTTTTGTCGATTTCACGGAGACTTTTCTTGCTTAATTGATTCGACCGCAATTAATTACTGTCTTATTAAGGACAGTTTTTTAGGACTGCTAATTATTACGAATCATTCAAATGCGCACTAAGAACATTTTCTTATAAAATTAGCGATAGTTATTTTAAGAACGATAGTTACTTATAAAATTAAGATATTAATTACATGAGAAGACACTAGAAATTATAAAGTTCAACATTTTTTTTGTATTTAGTAAAACAGTTATATAGATTTTTTGAGAAAGTATTACTCGTGCATTATGCATTTTGATTCTTCGTATATACTTGCTTTATGTGACTTTCAAAGTTCCTCTATAAATATCTGCGCTACCTATCGGCCGAGAAACTTAAATCGCAGTAAGGAAAATCCAAAAGCGATAAGAAGAAAGGGATAAGTACAACAGGCAATAAAAAGAGCGGCGGATCCAACTCGCCATAAAGGCCGAATCCGAAACATATAACTCTCCCCTCGCCGTTTCGTCTCGCCCATACAACGAGTGAGAGTGGCTCTTGCAGCTAATACTCTACCCACTTCTCTCCCAGGCTCGCGAAACTTTTTACGAAACTTCCGCGCGCTTCTTTTTCCCCCCGGCGAGAGAAGCGCGGCTGCACTTGATTTACACACCTCCGGGAAACGCAGCCAAAACCACAATCTACTAAAAAAAATTTCAACGTACTTAAAAAAAACTTAAAAAAATCTCAATGTACTAAAAAACATTTAAATGTACGTAAGAAAAGTTTTGACTTACTTACGAAAAATCTCAAAGTACTTAAGAAAATTGCAATGTACTTAAGAAAAATCTGTACCTACTGAAGAAAAATCTAAACGTACTTAAGAAAAATCTGACCGAACTTAAAAAAAATCTCCAAAGTTACCTAACAAAAAGAATAAAACAATTTTCAGATCGAAAGATCGATAGGCGACGTATCTCGCAGGGGGCGCGTTAATTCGAATTCCGGCGCGGGAGAAAGCGCGCGCGCGCGCGCCGTTAAAACAATGGCCGGGCGAAAGCCCGTTAAATGCACTTTAGTCACGGTTAATTTGGTTAGGCCCGCGGACGTTTAATCATTAAGCAGGGAGAGAGGGGGGGAGAGGAGGCCCGAGATCGATTGGCCGTATTTATTGACTGGCGATGATTCGGCGCTTTCCGGCGCATCGCCTCGCGCGCCGCCCACGTCCCGCGCGCACCTCCCCGCGACGGGGCCCGCGCGTGCAACTCATCGCCGCGCCGCGGACTCGTTTCGACCTCGTGTCCCTCGCGTGTGGCCCCGGACTCTTTCTCCCTGCCTCCTTTTTTTTACCCTCGTTAATGAAGCCAAGCGGCGATTGCGTCTAATGACTGGACGCGAGGCGTGACGGGAGGATCGCGATGCGCGCGTTTTGTGTACACACACACGGAGGGACTCGCGGTTTCGTTGCGCAGCACCTGGCCGTGGATGTATTAATTATCGCTTTTGGGGGTGCGCAGTGTCTTGGGAATCTCGGCGTATTAATCATCCCCTCGGGAGGTGGAAAGCGCCTTTTACCGAAGTTTAGGTGTTCCTGGAAGATGATACGCTCGTTCGAGCGCAGGCTGATCGATCACTTTTGTCATAATTTTTCGACGGCTTTTAATTGTTTCCAGTAGAGATAAGTCAGTCCGATAAGCTTTATAGTTTCAAGTCGTGTATAATTTTGAATGTTGCGCGAGATTAAATCCCACCGTCAAAAGAATTAATATAAATCTTATAATAGAGGATGAGTCAGAAGTTTGCACCGCCGGGGCAGGATAAAAAGAAATTCATGAAATAACATAAAGTCACATTAGTAAGCATAAAAATCATCCCGATATCATTAGCAAACGAATAAGAGACGGGTAAAAAAAGAATTTCTTCAAAACACAATGCACACCGCATTCCCGCGGTAAGTATCGCTCGCCCCGAAATAGAGTAAAATCGAGGATTTATCGAGCGGTTTTATCGCGATCCAATAATTTTCGTCGGGTCGCCGGGTTGCGGCCCTTCGGTATTAAAAGCGAGGCGCATCCTTCGCGCGCGCGCGGAGGGATCGGCCCGCGGACGAGGACCAGTTCCAGGGGCGCGGGGGAGGAGGGCCGGAGCGGACGCGCGCGGCCGAGCATAATGTTTCCCACAGCGCGCGGAGTTGTATATTTTACGATATGCCGAGCAATTTGACATCTCGCATGAAACATAATTCACGCGCGCGCTCGCCTCGCCATTAGGAGCCCGAGTCGCCGCGGATGTATAACGGACGGGTGTGCGTGTTTTTTTAAGTAAAAAAAAAAACAGCGACGAAAAAAGAACGAAGTTGCAGCGATGAATTTTCCATCGACTTTGAGAAATAAGGGTTTCGTACCTTCGGTTACGTGACAATCGCATTCCGCGCGTTTCGCTCGGCTACGTCGTAAACGGCGCGCGCACTTTTACGGGCATTCTCACGAGGCGGCGTTTTCTCAGGGCTCGCGAGGAAGGAAATCACGTAACGTCGCCCGAGTCGTTTTGTCTATGCGAAATAATGAAGGAAGAAAGGCGAGTCGGCCGATCGGGGAAAAAAGTTTCGTGGAAAAGGAGGAGAGAGATGGTAGAGGAGCGAAAAAAGATATCGGATTACGAAACGAAATTACAATACGCGGGCCCTTTTTCTCTCGGCTCTTGACTCCCGTGATGCCTCCGTCTCGCTCGCGGGCTGTTGGGCCGCGCCTCGGCGCGACTCTCGGGGATATCCATTGATTTTGACGTAGGGTAGCGGCGCGGCCCGGCAGCTCCATTTTTTGGGTCCGTCGACCTTCGGACCTCTTGTCTCTCTCTCCTCCGCCTCTTCTCCGCCGCGCTCACCGAACGGATTTCCACTCCGACTTTCTCGACGCGCGCGCAGCTCGCTTCTTCGAAATATCCCTCCTTCATATAAATGCCCCGCGCTTGACAGCTGCTAACTTTAGCGATTTAAATAGCGCGCGCCGGGGAATCGGTTTAATCGAGTCTACCTGTGATGGGAACGCTCCTCTCTTTTCTCTTTCTCTTCAGAAATTTGGACTATTTAATTTCTTTTTTTTTTTATTCCAGTTCCGATACAGTCGCAGCGTTTTGTCGAGACCCAATTCGGACGTTACTTTTTTCTTATGCATGATAAATGGAGAAAAGTGGTAGTCTTTAAAAAACCGAGGTTAAACTTGAAGATGAAAAAATTTAGTAAATATTCAAATATTTGCATTAAATTTTACTAAAAACTTAAAAAAAATAAGTAGATTCGACTAAACATTTCATTAAAAGTTCTAAATTTATTAGGTTCAAAAAAACTGTTTAGTTATTTCAAAGAAATATTTAGTTTAAACTACTAATTTTTTAAAGTGCAATTCATAAATTTGCACTTTAATAATAAGTTTATATAGCGTTCAAAAATATTTATTGTTACCAGATTCCACATTTCTTTGTTTTTATTACTGAAATTTTGTTAAAATAAACAATCCAATAGTCACGAAGCTATCAAAAAGCTCCATAGCAAATTTTCAATGCTTCAACTTTTACCATCTATATAGTAACGCGCAATTCTTTAAATATTCAAATTATTGTACACGTCGAGGCCGATTTAATTTGCCATCTCATCCTTTCGGACAAATAAATTGAGCAAGAAGGTACGAGTCCGCTTTAGCGTAGATTAAAGTCGATCGCGATGGGCAAAGTGCACTTTTGTAACGGGCGGGCGACGTAACCGCCGCGATCCATCACACGCGCTCCAGAAAGAAAACAAAGCTTTCTCTCTCCGCGGCAACAAATTGCGCAAGCAGGCAGAGCGTACCCCGTGGCATTACAATGGGAGCTCCTCCGCCGATATGCGCGTAACCGGAGGAGGAGACAAATTTGAGCGGGGAAAAAAGGAGGAAATGTCCGCGCGCGCGCTCTCCTCGCCCTAACGACCCATGCAAATGCCCTATCCGTTATACCCCGGGCCCTTATCATCCTCGGAGGACTCGAGACTCGCGCGGAGGAGGAGGAGAAGAGGACCGGCATTCCAGAGCCCGCTCGCCTCGACCCGCGACCCCCGACCCCTCGCCCCCTAAATCATCCACCGCGAGGCCGCAATTCCGTTTTGTTTTCTCCACGTGCTCGCCTTCTCCTCTCTCTCTCCTCGTCGTCTCCTTCTCCCCTACTTTTTTCACTCCGACCCCGCAGTCCTTTATGTGTGTCGTATGTATATGCACCTTCTTCTCGGCTGCGCCAGGGGGGAGACGGCGAGTGTGGGAAAAAGAGTTTTGCCTGGCTTTCGCCATATTTTTCTGCCGGCCTCCCCCGCCTCCTCCACCTATCCCGGGCTCCCTTTTCGCGCGCTCGCTCGATTATTATGAGCCTCGTTTACGGCGTGTCCCACTGTCCCGCGGCTTTATTATGCGCTCGAGCGGCTCGAACGGGAAATTTATACCGCGCGCGCGCGCCGATGAAATTTACGCCCCGCGACCGAGCGCCTCGCCGATATACACGCTACATTATGAAGCTGCCCGGGCGCAATTGGACGCGCACTCACTAAATATGCCCCAAGCCGCGCGCAACGATGAAAATTAAGGATACGAAGTGCGCGACTTTTTTTGGGACCGATATTATTAAGTGTCGCGGGTATATGGTGTTCAGCCCTTGTTTCGAGTGCATAAATTAAACAGTGCGTATAATAATTTTCGTATATTTTTAACCCTTGAAGGACGTGCCTTCAAATAATTTTATAGAGGGCACGTGAGGTCAGATTGACCTATGGCTTAATATATCTGACCGACCAAAAGTTAATGATGTATTGCTTTTTAAACATAAGAATTTAGAACAATTTCCTTTAATTTTCTATGAGATTACAGTGACCTCGGGAATCCTTCAAGAGTTAAGTGATTATTCTTTTGCATTGCATTTTATCGACGACGAATTCAGACATTTTTGAACGTAAGAATCATCAGTTTTTATATATGAATGTCACCATAAATTGAAATTAACCAAAAGTTCTTTCAGCAAGCAAACTTTTTAAAACCCAGACCTTATAAGGAGGTGAGAAAGCACACTGAAAGGTACTCGACAATAAAATCTAATTAATCCGTAAAGATGATCGCTAATTCCATATCTATGAGCAAATTCAATTGAACACATACACGTTTACAGATAAATATTTGTTCACTACTTATTTGTACATTTGCTTGCAAGAAAAATTATTTGTTACGACGTGTCGCGAAGAAATATTTTCTCAACAAAGCGTACCAGCCACTTCCGAACGTTAAATTTGTTTTTAATACGTATCGTACCGTTGAAAAAGAGCGGGCACGGCGCGGAGCCGTCGCATGAAAGGCCCCCAGCCTCACAATGCTCAAATCAACGCCCGGGTCGTCCGGTGTTTTCGCCGGCGCGAGGGGTTATAACGAGAAAGTCTGTCGAGAGACGCGGGGAGTGTATACGCGCTAGGGGTGGGGAAGGGACGCGCCGCGCGTTAGCGTCTGCGTAAGCGCGCGGCACACGTATACACAGTACACTCGCCACCGACATTTAAACGGTCAGCGGAAGGTGTAGCCTTACCCCCGCGGTGGACATTCGATATTTCGCTGCGCGGGTGGATCGCCTCACGCCTGCGCGCGCCGTAATCCCTCACGCGCGACCCATATATACGCCGCACAATGACGCGCCCTCCGAGAATTTCCGAGCGATTTCGCGCGATGGTTATTGCGGGTGCCATCGGAGGGAGGACGTGCTTTCGAATCTTGCGATGGAAATGATCTTTTTGGTGGGAGAGACAATCGATTTTTTTCTAGTTATTAAAATTGAGAACAGTTAAAACGAAAACATCTGACTTTTCCAAATAAAATTGAGTCAGTTAGTCAGTTTTAACTCGAAACGCTGCAATCATGAGGTAATATATAGTATTGCTTCATCAGTGGATGAGAATTAGATGATTTCTTTGAAAATAGTCTCTTACTAGAAGGTATGGTAGTTTTTCCTTTAAACAATAAATGAATAACATTTACTTGAAATTAGTGACTACTTTGTTCAAGTTCGACCGCATGAAACTTCATTTATTAAACTAGATACTCTGGACTTAAAATAAGTCGCTATTTGCATCTAGAATAGACTTCGCGCACGCGGCTCTTATTTAGAGAGTTCACTGTTTCCAAGCTAATTTTCCCTTAAATTTCACTTAGATAGCGGTTTGTTAAGAAGCGGTGAATAAAATAGCCGAAGGAGATGCTATCGACGTAACGACGCGTAAATTCAGCCGCAAAGTAAGCCAGCCGTCGGACGGAAATAGGGTCGCTTGCGCAAGAGCCTCTATACACCGGCCATTACCGACGCGCGCATCGCAGTAATGGCGCGGCTCGCCGACGCTTATATCAGCCTCTCGCGTTTTTCCCACGAGCCCGGGGAAATCGCGCGCGGGGTTGGCAATTAGCCCCTGGCACAATTCCTGCGCCGGGCGACACTTTCGCGGATTTGCATATACCGACTTAACGAGTACCAGCGCAAGACGCGCTCGCCACTTTCCACTCGCGTACAATTGCAAATATTTCTAGTTTCGTTTGGAATTAATTTATTGAGTGTGAGGGTATATTAGAAAAATTTCAGGTTGATTTAAGAATCGTTTAATGAAGCGCAAAACTGTGTTTAATGAAGCGCCAAACAATATTTTATATCCGTAAAAAAGATCGTTTTAAATAGAGTACAGATAAATAGACTGCTTTTTCATTCACTTAAATTTGGAGTAAACTTACTAGAATAAAAATCAAATTATCTGATCTTAAACTGAACTTATTAACTCTTTAAATTACAAGTCGATCAGTGTGCATTTGTATTGTATAATTCTATAATGAATAATGCAATTACACTCTCGAATTTTTAAGTCAAAACTATTCAATTTTAATCTATACCCTCTCTTTTATTCTAAATCAATTCCGAACGTTTACGTTTGAACATTGCGAAAGGGTACCCAACAGAACAGTCGCGCAACCGGCGAGGAAAACTATTGCTCGTACACCAGCCGTCGCTCCTTCCGGGATCGTTCGCACGGGGTAAAATTTCGCCGGTTCAAAGCGAAAGAGTCGCGGTCGTGTCACTGCCGCGCTCGCACGTCCTTATGGACAGTCGCTCGGACTCGCGTCTTCGGGTTTTATGGCCTTGTCAGCTCCGGTCGCCTCTCTCCCCCAGTCACAGCGACTGTGCCTTTCGCAACGGCGTGACGATACTCCTTTTTTTTTTCTCGAGGCAAATATTTAGGAGGCTGCCGCGGGAACAAATCTAGGAAGAGCCGATACGAACGCGCGCGGTTAATGAAAGTCATTGTGCTCATCCGACGAGTCGAAAAAAAAAGAAGATGGAAGGCGCATTAATAGTTTCGACTCGGCGATGATCTTTGATTTCTCGTTATGTGTGCTATAAGGTTTCTCCCTTTCGTCCGAGCTGAAGTTAATTAAAACGCACGGCGAACACTGTTAATCGTGCGCAGCGCGCGGTAATTAACACCGAGTTGTGTGCAATTGAAACAATAATAAAATTCACTGTTTCAAATGTTGCGTGTCACATCGACATCGTACACACGGATATATTCACGTGTACATGTGTTCATACGAATTTGTATGTATATAAACGTAGTACACGAATGACGTCAAGGGAGTCGCATCGATATCGGGCGACGTACGTCGGTGACGAGTGAACGACCTCCGAAGCCCTTCGGCGACGCTGCACCGGCTAATTTCGAGTATCTATTTTTTCAGCTGCGCCGCGGCGGAGTTAATCAAGAACAATTACGGAGCTTTCGCGGGCGCGGGAGGCCGAATTAGTGCGCGCGGACTATTGGGCGTCGGGCATTAGCCGTATCAACAGCTACGCGCTTCCGGAATAACAATAGACTCGGCGAGCGACGATTTGTTTACCTTGGCCGATGCCCCGCTGTCGGATTGTTTGGACGTGGCCTTTAAATTTGTGCGCGATCTACCAGTTCTTAATTAATGAACGCCTCGAATAGCTTCGCGCGCTCCGCTTTCAAAAGCTGCTGCTGCTGAGCAGGCGGGAGAGTCGCTCGCCGCGAGGGAACTTTTTCAACGCTGGTGGCATTGCGGCACTGATTCCTCGCGGTTTTTTCTTTATTTTGATCGGCAGGAATTTTTCAACGGGTAAAAGTTTCTTTATGTAAAAGTTTCTGTACGTAAAGATCACCGTAGCAAATATCGCCCGCTAAAATCGTGCGCTGTTTTTTTCAAAGTGGTATTGAATTTTTTAAAGAGAAATCAAGTAGTTGTACAGGTTTTTCTCTAAAAATTTTGATTCAAGTAGTAGATCGTTTTTCGGAGCTTTTTAAGCCAATTTTAATAGAATAGTATTCCGTGTTTTCAACTTGTATACTTTCTTTAATTTATTCTTGCAAAAACTCTTAATTTGCGCACTTATCACTGTAAGTAAATGAAACTTAATAAGTTTAACACTGTTTTACAGAGATAAGCATCGCAATTGTTTTGAAATTAATGAAATTATCACTCGAAGAAATTTAGAGGAAAGATTAATGTACACTACAATATCAACGACAAGATCGCAATTAGTAATTCTTTCTTCAGTGTATAACGTAAAATTACGAAGTACACTTGCATTCGTTGAAATAACTATAGACGCGTTTAAAACACCGGATAATCGGCGCATTCCAAGACAAATTTTCTCCAAGCCGTAAAGACAAGGGCCGCTTTCGATCCTATTAGCAGGAACAATTGAAACGTCCGGGCGATCGGTGACGATGAAGTGTCCCGATACGCCGGGACGTTTATCGCCGGCTAATCGAGCGCCGGTAAGGTAATACGCAGGCAGCTGCGGCAGTAGGGCGTAAAGTTTGACGCCGAAGGATCGCTCCCTCGGAGGAGACGCGGGCCCCTCTCCCACCCCCTCCTCTCCCGCACGGCGATCCCGCTTAAGTCGTTTAAGGCTGCGCCGTGCCCTCGGGGCCCGGCTCTCCCGCGCCAACACAAATCTTTCTGTCCGAATCAGTTTCGGTCGAGGTAAGTGTTTTTCGCCCACTGTACGCGTCCAACTTTTTAAGTTACCCCTCGAGTCCGCCTTTTTTTCTCTTTTCTTTACGGAAATTTTGCCGAACTTATCCGGCGATCGTTGAGGCTGTTGCTTTGTCAGTTGACTGTGCTTAAGTGTCGATGGTGTACACGATACGGAGACTGTTCTGTCATCTACTCAATGGCAATATTGTATCCTGTACAATCGGATTAATAAGTTTAGTGTTGATGAGAGAAGAAACAAGTCTTTGACGTACTGTACTTTCTATAAAGTCGAAACAGTAAAATTTTCACTAACGTCGACAGAAGTACCTATTTTGCGGTTAAAAGCGATATTGATAAAGTCGAAATAGTAAAATTTTCACTAACGTCGACAGAAGTACCTTTTTACGGTTAAAAAAGTTAATAATAACTGATAGAACAGTGAATGTCGCATTTTAACTGCGTTTTGCGGAGTGGATACTTACCGTTTTGTTTTTACAGTTGCACACTTACAAAAGTGTACACACACTATAAAACAGTAAATTTCCACTGTTTCAACTAAACACACTACTACGTCTTTTTTCAGAGTCTCGAAATTTCAAAGGTATACATCGAAGCCGCACCGGTAAAAAAAAAAATGCGGAAACAAGCGATCCGTGCTCGCGTAGCGTCACTTGCGCGCGGGGGAGGGTAGCGCGGCGAGGCAAATCGCCGATCGGGAATGCAGATCGGGCCTCACGACCGACAAATTCCCGGGGCGGCGCGCGAGGCCTTTGTGGGGCCCTCGCGCGGTTCCTCTCTCGCGGGAGCCGCGATCGTGACGATCGTGAGCGGAGCCGAGCGCGCGCGGGGGACGTCGGGCGCGCGCGCGGCACCCCGCCACGCCGACACGCGCCCGGGACGCGCCGCATCTCGCGCTTTCCCAGAATCGCCCCGCGCGGACCGGGAAGTCGCCCGGCGGATGCTTGCGGGCTGCTCTCGCTGTCCGTTTTTTCCATCTCAAGAAGCGAGCGGAATTATTGCAAAATTCTAAGACGAAAGGAGTACGCGCAGGTATCTAATGTGTATAGGTAGATGATGATTGTTGAAGTTTAATTTTTTTTAAATTTTGAAGTTTTTCTTCAATTATATACAATTACAGAAATATTTCTAATCGTTTATGGCAAATATGAATTGAAAAATGTGGTTACCGCGCTTTGGGGGTATTTTTCCCGTTTGCTGATTTTATTTTTAATAATTTTTATTCTAGCGTAGTTTAACTTTTTTTTAATACTTTTTTTTCAATGGAATGGAGCTAATTTTTAAACTTTCGTCGATTCTGCCGTATTACGAAAGTATTTTTAGTTTTATTACACAGTTTAAATAATTTTTGTGGTTTTCGCTTTAGTATAGTGTACAGTAAATTTTAGTGGAAAATTTTTTCCGCATACGATTTTGAGCCAGGTAATGTCTAAATATAGATAGGAGTTTATGGAGATAAGTTGTTATTGGCTAAACGCGAAAAAATTTTATGATTGAGAATTAATGAGTCAGTGTAAATTGAAAGCGACTAGAAACAAGTTTCAGTGCGATCGCGCACGATACAAGCTGTAAAAATCGCAAAACTATAATGTTTACATTTTTGCGATCCTTAATACACTAAGTGATTTATACGCGCAATCAGTTCGAAACGACCCGGCATAATTACAAAGCGCTTGAAGTTTATGAAAATCCTTTGTGCCAATTCAACTTCCACTCCACCTTATCTAAATTTACCGCGATATCAATTTGAATCTCGCTTACTCCAGACTAGGTACACCGCACCAAGGGGATATTCATCCTCGAGGCTCAACGTCGTAAAAACGCGCAACAATCGCCGGCGCCGTAAACAATCCCCGGGAATTCCGGCGTCGATCCTCGCGTCCCGGATTTATTTTACGCGAATCGCGCGTCCCCGCGACGCGAGGACAGACGGGCGCTCCTTTTTCGCGCGGCGGCATCCACGGAGAACCGGTTCGCAATTACCCGTCGCCATGTTCGCGTGCGGTGCGCGTCCCCCGGCGGCGGCGTGGGGGCAGAGCGCGCCCGGCTACTTAGCAGGGTCGCGGGGATGCGCGCATCATCCCCCGGGGGCCGCCGGACCAATGGCGACGAGGGGGAATCCCATTGTGGCGCGGCACCAATCGCGTGCGCACGTGCGACGCCGCTCTTCTCTCTCTCTCTTTCTCGCTTACTTTTTTTTTCTTCGCGCGCCTCGATTCCGGGGCTCTAATGGCCAGCGCATCTGCGCGCCGATCGGGGGACGCGTACGGGGGGCCGGCGGCTTCTCTTTTTTGTCATAATCCGCGAGGGCAGCCTTTGATGGATCCGTCGCCGGACGATTATCGCGAGAGTATGTATAATGTTTGGGAGGGAGGTTCGTGAAAGTGCGCGGGTCTTTTTTTATTAGACGTTTAAAATTCATTTGGAGCTTGATTAATATTGGACTTTACGCTCCGTTGGAGATTGTCTCGTCTCTTTACATTCAATTATCGTAGATTTTTTACAAATTACAAAGTGGATTAGACTTTCGCAGCGTAGAGAAAATCGAGTTTCTTTAAACTATATTAAAATTGTGTGTTATAATGTCTTCAAAGACTGACAGTAACGAGAAAGTAGCAGATGTTTGTGTTTGTTATAAAACTTTATAGATACCCAAGAAAATTTAAAATAAATGTTTAGAGTTATCTTCGTTTTAAAATAAACTACTCCAACTTTTCCGATATTTAATGACAGCACGTAAAAACATTAATTAAAATAGATTAGAAGTTACTGACTACTAATTTAAACCTGGGCTTTAGAATAGGCCAGGTAAATTGTCCGGTCTTTATGTCTAATCCATAAGATAAGGGACTGAATCTTACAGATTCGCCTTATTTTCATTTTATAACTAAGACCTTTCATCATTCCCACCCGGATTTTGCTAATCCACACTACAACAGGTACATTTCTGCATCTAAATACTCTCGCACACCGAATTGGATCCTGATTGCCGTTGTAAATACATTGTCATCCCGGAACAATCGTAACTCCCCGAACCTTCATCCCCGCGTGCACTTTGATTACCTCCCCGACGAGGCGCGTAAACAAACACTCGAGGAGTGTCAAAGCGCGAGAAACAAAGCGATTACTCGAGCGCGCCACTTCATCATCGCGGCCCGGTGAGCGCGGCGCACCCGCCGAAATGCCGACTGTGCCGAGAGCGTCGATCCGGCCGGGTGAGGTCAACGAGGCCGGGAAACAATGGGGCGAGCCGCCGCTACGAAAGGGGGGCTCGAGCTCCTCTTTATTACCCCGGGCTCCCGTCGTAAAGGGAGAGAAAATCAGGGTGGCGAAATCGAAAGAGTCGCGGGGGCGTCTAATGAAGCCGTGCGTCCACCGGCGCTAATTAATGAGGCGCGCGCGCGCGCGGGCATCCCGATGTCCGTCGGAGATAGGCCGCCCCGGCTCGTCTATAAATATGTAAATAGCGAGGCGCGCGATACACAATCCCGTAATATACGGCCGGGTAATTTCTTAATTGCGGGAGGCGAGCTGGACCGCGACGGCGCCAGCGGGACCCGCCGATAAACTTTTATCGTCACGAAAACATGTGTTTTATGCTGTTATACAGCTTTAAAAAAAAAGAAGAAACTCGTTATATCCTGATACCAATCTCGTTCTTTCGTTTCGCTCGAGGATCTGGCTGGATATTTTTTTATATGAGGGTGCCCCGATGCTCGGGCGTATAAAGTTTCGTATTTAATTTGAGGCACGGCGGAGAGGCCTACACGGATCTGTTATTTTAAAAAGTAATTAATCACTCATTTGGAATCTATCGATTGATCGTTACAGCAGAGCAGAGAGGAACGTCGGACTGCACCCGAACTATTGTATAAGGGGTGCACGGGCGTTTCTCACGCTCGCTCCTTAATTAGACCCTATCTTCCGTTACCGTCGCGTCATTCGAGACGTCCGAGATAAATTACCGGCGTAAAAAAAATCACTCCGAGTATCCACATCCCTTAATTACCTAACAACTATTTTCTCGTTACCCGTCAAACTTACTGACCGCGAGTGTGTTGACACGCCTCTTATCGCGATAGAAAAAAGCCAGAATTTCTGACAAGCGAGACTTACCGGTGTGCGTCCTCTTGTGGATCTTGAGGTTCTCCGACCTGGCGAACACCTTGCCGCATCCGGAGTACGGGCACGGGAAGGGCTTCTCGCCGGTGTGCACCCTGATGTGGTTGACGAGCTTGTACTTGGCCTTGAACGCGCGGCCCTTCCTCGAGCAGTTCTGCCAGTAGCACGCGTGGGTGGTGAACTCGGGCCCGCCCACGTGCTCCGTCGTGATGTGGTTCACGATGTCGCGCAGGCTCTCGAAGTACTTGCCGCAGAGCTTGCGCAGGCCGCTCGGCGCCTCCTGGTCCACCCACATGCACGACATCTTCTGGTGGGCCTCGCCGCCGGGGCCGGCGCAGCCGGGCGACGGGCCGCCCGCCGCGCCCCTCATGTACCTGAGGAAGGCGCCGTGCGAGTGGGGCCCGCCGGGGTGGCCCACCCCCGGGTGCTGCTGGTGGTGGATGGCGGCGGGCAGGTGCGGCGCGCCCAGGTACTGGTGGTGCGAGGCGGCGGGCCCGGGCAGCCGGCCGTCCTGGCCGTAGTGGCCGGGGTAGTGGCCCGCGGAGGCGAGCGGGTGCTGTCCCGGGTGCTGGCCGAACTGCTGCATGCCGCCGGCCTCGTGGTGCAGCGGCGTGAAGAGGCCCAGGCCGCTCTCCGGGGTCGTGGGGTTGGCCGTCGCGTTGAACTCGTGCTCGCGGCGCAGCAGGAAGTCGCGCGCCGCGTAGCCGGCGTGCGCGTGGCCCATGTGGTGGCCCATGTGGGGGGCGGCCATGTGGCCGGCGCCCGGGTGGTGCGGGTGGTGCGGGTAGCCCTGGGGGTGGAAGTGCGGGTGGTGCTGCTGGGCCGGGGCCTCGCCGGCGGCGGGCTGGAGGGGCCCGGCGGGCGAGCTGCCGTCGCCGGCGGCGGCGCCGCCGCCGGGCGACAGCTTGATGCCGAGGCTGGAGAGGTGGTGCGGGTGCGCGGGCGGCACGCCGTCCAGGAAGGCGTTCATCATGCTGGAGCTGGGGGGACTTGCGCGCGCTATGCCTGCGTCGTCGTCGGGGCGCTGGGCATCACCCGGGGTCTCACGACACTGCGCGGTTATTATACGTCAAGTTCGCACTCGCGGGGTTTAGGGGTCTCGAGGCCGCCTCACTCGTCACTCATGTCCGCGCACCGGGGAATGTTGTAGGCCGTGGATTCCTCGGGCACTGTGCGTCGGTGTTGTGCGCTGCGCGTCTCCGCTGGCGGAGAGCAGAAAATCCGTGCTGCGTTCCTTGCTGCGTTCACAGCGGGACTGAGGCGTGCGGCGGTCTCCGGCCAGGGGGGAGCCGAGCGAGGCCGCAGCGGGCGACGGCGGCGCGCCCCGCCCCCGGAGGCCCCCGGCGACCCCCACCGCCGGCCAGGCGCCGCCCGGGCCACGGGGATACCAGCGGTGGATTGGCCGGCGGGGCTCGAGCCTCGCCACGGGTCGCCGCGAAGCCAACGGCTGGCGAGTGCCGCGGCGGCGGTCACGCCCCCGCGATCTCCCCCCGGCGGCGGGAGCGCCAGGGCTTAGTCGTCGCCTCGCGCCCGCTCGGGGGATGACTCTTGCGGCGATGGACCGCGCGCCGCACGCGCTTTCGTTTGCTTTGCGCGCCTTTTTTTTCGAGGAGGCGCTTTTTATTTTGTTGGTTTTGCGGCCGAAACGAATGTCTCCGGGAGGATGCGTTTTTCGGGACGCTTTGTTTGTTTAGGGTGGGAGAGAGCGGAATTAAATTTCGGTCTGTGGCTTTTTCTTTGCGAGGCGCTTAATAAATTGTTATTTGATTTTACGAGATTTTTTTTTCGTTTCATTGGCGCTGCTAGGAGATATAGTTTCGAACGACTCGGTTCCGAGAAATGACGGGACGCTGCATCGGAGCTGGCGCTTTTTATTTCCGTCGCTAAAACTTGATATGCAAATTGGCGCGGCTTCGAAATTTTAATTAATTTAGTACTTTTAATGCTGTCGTTAGCTTATTACTCAGAGTTACTTAATTACTTCTTTTTTACTGAAATGTATAATCATAACTTTGTAGTTTTATTACCCGAAAATCCTGAAAACAAATATTGCGGCCTTTAAAGTGCTAAGTACTCAAGCACTTATTGCACCGAAACTAGTCGTAAGAACAGTACACATCCAATAATATAATCATCTAAATCCCGGGCTCTTCTTCGAAAGCGCAGGATATTTTCCGGCAATGGCGCGCATTAACGAGGAGGTGAAGCAACGACAGTTGCCGACGGCTATTTAATTCAAGCGAGCGGCCGATCATTAGCCGGCAAAATTTATAGCACGCAATCCCTCGGAAAAACACCAGTCCGAACAAGTTTCGACGCTCGACGCTTAAATCCCGTTGATCGGTGCCCTGGCCGGTGCAATGATCAGGCCGTGCGCTCAACGCGCACACGCTCTCGGGGGCTCGTTGACCCGGCCCGACACAGGTACAGCGTGCGCGCGCGCCTGCCCCAATAAAAGGCGCGCGCTGCTAATGAGAGGAGCGGTGCAGAAACCGCGCGCGTTAATGACCGGCAATCGCGGGGCCGCCGAGCCCCATCCCCGACCCAATAAACCGAGCGGTACCCCGAAGCACATTAGCGCCTGGGCTGGCGCGCGCGCTCCACATTACACCCTCTCTCGGTCTTGCGTCCCTCCTAGAAACAGTAGCCCGGGTTTATTTTTCCGACTGACCCTCCCACCGGGTGCACTTTGCGCGCCCGCAGATTATCCCGGCTCCGGGGACAAAGCCGGGTCGGTGCGAGGCGCTGGCCCGTGCACTTGTCGCCTGCGACGAGGAGCAGGCGCACGAGTCGCACGCGTAATCTGCGTAATCTTAGCGGCAGGACGGGGGAGGCGAGCGGATTTTTATCGCGCCGCTATTGTTTTGGTAATAAGCACGCGACGGAGTGAAAACTCCATCGGGGATTAGGCGCGCGCCGCGCGGGAGGCTGGACTCAAGCCTTTCATCTTGTTGAGGAAATTTCAGGCGGTTAGCTTCGAATAAAATGGATCTGGCTTCGGGGCTATTGTATCGGGCCTGCGATCTTTACGGGATTCTTTACACTTGGAGTGGAAGTGTCGATAACGAGATGAGAGATCGTTTTTATTTTATTTGTTTAAAACATTTTATTCTAAAATAGTATATAACTACAAATATTCAACGTGTAAAATAATAGATATGGGTCAGTGAAATTTATTAAACTTTTCCATACAAATAAATTTTTTCGGCTCATGGTATTTGTTAATTGATAATTAGTATTTGTTTTTATTTTAATTATATTATCTGTATTATTTAGAAAGGGTAATCGAATGAATTTAATACTTTGTATATAAAAAAAATACTTGTCATTGTTTGCATTATATTTTTTGCATTTGCTATTCGTAAAAATGCTTAATTTTTAAAGTATTATTAAATTATTCTAAACTCTAAAATAACAAGCAATGTTAACCACAGTACATTGTGTTATACCTAGAATTGAACACTTAACTGCACTACTATAATGATAAATCCTCCTTTTCCTACCTACCCTTAGGTAGCTACTTACAGCTTATTACCTTCCCAAGTAGTTAAACTCACTCAACTTTATGCGGCTAAATTTTTCAAAATTCTTAAGTCGGCTTTTACATCCTCTCGCTCTAGTCGTGTACATACTTCTAGAATTTACACAGAAAAATGTTTTAATTTTAATTATCGTTAGAGAAGATTTGAAGACTTGGAAAATCTATGAAAAATTACTGAAAATTAGATTAATTTAGTATTTTACATTAGGAGGGTAGTTGTAGTACAAACTGTAAACTGTAGCTATCATTTTCACTATTCAATAAAAAAATTTTAAACCCATTAAAAAACTACTCATTATTTTCCAACCCATATATTATAAAGTGCAATATTTAAAATTACTGTGATCTTTGCGATTTTATAATTAATCACGATATTGTTTACAAAAGGCTTTTGAACTTACAAAGAATTTTTATAAATACTGTACTCTCTAAATCTCATTCAGTAAAATTTCACTAATTTTCAGTGAATTTCACTGATTTTTCAGTGCAGATCAGGTCATTTTCACTGGTTTACCCTGACCTCACTGAAAATTAGTGAAATTTCACTGAATGGAATTTACAGGGGCAATAAAAAAACCATTCTATTCTATTCTATTCTATATTTATTACACTCTAACAAGAAAACCTATTAATTTTTCCACAGCCACATTTCTCCGCGAAAGTCCATCCACAACGCACCGCGGCAGCGGCAGTCGTCGGCTCTGCCCACACCCGCGGCCGTAGTAATTGAATCCAACGGTCGCGCTTTGCGAAGCCGCGGACCGCGAGATCGTTAAAGGAGATGAAGGGGGGGATCTCCCGAGCGAGCGGCGCGTTTCGGCCGCGCGTATCGCGTGTAAAAGCCCGGCATTGTTTCAGTTCGGACATCGGTCAGCCGGCCGCGCGGTCATTACCTTTAATTAATCACCTAAGTTGAATGCCTCGATTTATTACGCGACCGCGGCGTACACGTCGCTGCCGTACCCCAGGGACGCGGATCGCATACTCGTTCTCTCCGCTTCTCCCTTTTTTTTCGCTCTCTTCGAGAAAGCATGCTTTTTGCGACTTTTTCGGGATAACGAATCTCGCGAGCCACCTCTCGTTTCGGTCGGGGATAATTAATTCAATCGAGCCGCGGTGCGTTAATAACGTCATTTAGTACGGCTAGTTTAGTGTTCCGCGCGCGCGGCGATATTGCATCATGAAACTGTGACTTATGGTACTGTCATGCTTTTTAATAACGTATTTTCTTTTTTTTTCTATAATCGAGTTTGTACACCGCGTTGCTTTAGATCACGGGAGGCTTAATTGTAACAGGAATCGAGATTGAATTACTCCAATTAGAAAGTTTCAATTGAATTTTTATGTTTCATGTAAATTTGTCGTCGTGTTCTGATTTTAATGATATGTTTAACGTAATTAATGGAGCTAATTTACTCTTAACTTTAACGATTTAGCTTCGATAGCAGCGCGAAATTTACTTTTTAAAAAGTAATTCTCATTATAAATGAGAATAAATTATTCAAACGCGTACAAGAGTGTTGTAGTACGTACATCGTCAATTAATTACAAAGTAGGAATTAATCTTTTCATTTCGCCGCGAAACAGGAAATTAATTGAATAAAACAAGTTTTTTTTTTCGCTCGCGCTGATAAAATTTAGCGCAACTCCTACGCGCGCGGGTTGAAATAAAATGTCGATCGATCAAACAAATGCACTCGGTGAATCAACACCATTCGTCGCGTAAAAAACCCTTGTATGTCAATGTCCTGCGCGCGCTTAATGCCCTTCCATTTATCAGCAGTCACACCGATCAATCCAATCGCTAATGACTGCGACTTTGAAAAAAAGTACACGATATAGCTATCATAAGCGCAGGGAAAGAAAAGAATAATTATCCGGCCGTATGGAGGTGCACCATATACAAGTATGCGCGTCGGAAGACAAAGTAATGTCGAGTCGTTACTTCTCGGAATCGTTATTACTCATCGTAATTGCTTTTAATTTGTAAACGACATTTTATTCGACGTGCCTGGGCCGCGTTACGGCCTACCGAGCAATAAAGGATTTTATAACATATTCGTGCGCGACCGTCTTTAAATTGTATTATTTCCAAGTGCGTGAGTGTGCTGCGCAAGTGGGTGTATGTGTGGTACTTTTGTCGACCCGTAGCATGCAGGTTTGTGATCAGATGCAGCAAATCCGAAGTTTCATTTACTGTAAAAAATACTATTTATTTGAGCAAATATAAGAAACTATGATGCAGGCTGAACTGTTAGTTGCTACACTTTCTGAAACTTGTCTGAATGTCACGATAGAAATGTGTAAATAATTTTTTTTCTGATTTTGTAAAACTAAAAACTCATCTGATCTTATCTACTTAATAATTTAGCAAGTAATGACAGTAACAACAACCTAGTAGAAAAAAACTATTACTTACAGGAAATATTTGTAGGTTTTACTGTAGTTAGATTATACTTTTTTCATCCCAATTACGATATGATTATAATTTTATTCTGTAATGGGTGAAGCAGTAGACATAAAGCATGACGGCTTCATTTATTAATTATTCATTTCATTTATAAAACTATGCTGAAAAAGAAAAAAAGGTTTTCTTAGTTGTGATGTTCGGAAAATCGATTTAATGCAAAACGATGCTTGGTAATTTTCTCACCAGATGGATTCTTAGACCTCTCTACCTGTAAGTAAGCTACTGCCTCAGTTGTATAAATAAGCCACCTGGGCTCTTAAGAGCTCGGTGATTATATCCATCTTTAATTGTTTATAATTAAACATTACTCAAAAATGTCACAAAAGTGGTTTAGCTAATTGTAACAATTCTTGTAATCAAATGTAACTTTTTTTGCTCCAATGTATATTTTTCCAATCAATGTGTCTGATAGTATATTCAAAAATAATCGACACGTATTTTTTCTTTTTTCAATTGAATAATTATCAGATGGAATATCGTGTTTGAAAATCCTTGTGAGGTCACGTTCATAGTGATTTTTAATCTGCTATATTTTTGTTAATAATCATTAAATTGAAAAAAGAAAAAATGCGTGTCGCGTATTTTTCAATATTCTATTAGACGGATACAGTGGAATTTTCCATGCAAAGTCCCAATTCTTCCGAGAGTCTTGAAAATTGTTTTTCCAAAAAAGAATCGAATAGATTTCTGATTCTTATACAGCAAAAGTATTATGGTCAAAACAACAGATTTCTTTCGCGGGTTTACTCTCCGAACGATAATAACTAACAAGAGGTACAAGCACAAAAGTTCAGAAAGAAAAATCTCTTTAAAAATCCCATTGTAATCGTAAATTAATTATTCATTACTCTCCGCCCATCCGACTGTCTCTCTTTTCGTCGCACAAACAAACACGGGATTACGCATTCTAGATTCCCGCGTATAAGCAAAGTGCATCTCATTTCTGGGGCCGACTCCGCCCAGACTATTAGCGCCGCATCGCCGGCTCCCCTCGAGTTTCCAAAATCGTGCGCGGCCTGATCGATCGACGGAGTGAGTTATCAGTTTGCCGGGAAACAATCGACGTATTCCCGCGAGATCGGGGATCCACCGAAGAGCGACTCCGCCCACAGCGTAGACAAACTCCCGCGAAACGCCGATCCTTTTCTCTCTTTTTTCATGCGCGACGCAACGAGCGCCGACAGATCCAGGAGATCTTAGGGGCACACCTCGCTGGAGATTCTTGTCTCCGTCTGGTCATTAGGTGCTTTTCCTCGGCTGGGTTACACGACGCGCGCGGGTGGGTTGTGTATATGGTATGCGAGTGCCGCGCGCGCGCGCGCCGGCTTCTTTTTTTTCTGGTCGGTCGAAATTTCGGCGATTTATTAAAATGCGTGACGCATCGGGCGCCGCGCCTCACCTTCGATCGAGATAGCGGCCTCGACGCCCGACCAGCGGTGGCTCGATGCCGACAAACGGCTTATCGGGCGATTGAAAAATTTTTGCGTTCTAGTCTCTCTCTTTTTTCGGGGGAACTCGAGTGGGTCGCGTTTCGTGCGCGATAAATCACGGGTATTAATGCGATTTTGATGATGTGCTTACAAATTGTTTTACATGGTTAAGTTAGATAAAGAATTGGATGTTGGAATTTTGTGTCACTTGACTTCGGCAGAATTAAAAATAAGAGTTTTTTTACAATTTAATTTAAGATTGTAACTTGTATCGAAAAATTTACGAGCGATAAATAAGTATGGAATTTATCGACAGTTTCGGAGGTCGAATTTTTTTATTAATATACAGCGTAAAAATAGATTGCCTTTGATTAATGTTCCTCGTAAAATTGAATTTCACGCTCAGTTGATAAAAACAAAGAAATTCGCTGTAATTATTTAATAAATCATAAGAGAAGATAAGAAATATTGTTAAAACAAAGTGTAGGAAATTCGAGGGCACGGAACAAAGCCACGAGCGTCTTACAATACGGGCGATCGAGGAAAACACTACATCTGCTTCGCGGCAGGGGGTCAGATCATCATTTTTTAGGGGTAAGTCCGAATTCCGTATCGAGGGTGAGTCGGTCTAACGAATAAGTATCTTATTTGGAGATCGTGCGACGTGCCCCGATGTAATAAATAAAACGCGCGGTTTAATCTTCGAGGAAAAAAAAATTGTCTATCATCACACTTTTTCTTTCTCGGCCTAAGCAATTTGGCAGCATAATGCTCGCATCGTCAGCTTGACTGATTGAATTCTATTTTGCCGTTGAAGTTTGTGTAAATAGATTATAAAGTAATATTTTACGTACATTTTTTTCAATTATCAAGTTCTCAAAAATTTGTCTTTTATCGGTACTCACTGTGGAAGTAATTTTAAATTGACTCTATTGTTTTTCATAATAGGAGGCACTGTTATTTTAAAAATTAAGTATAAATAACAAATTTTTTAAAGTCTTTATAACTATTACTTATAAAAAGTTCGCATCTATATAACAACATTATTATACCTTTCCAGATTCTACTCTTGTTAAAACCATAAACTGTTCAATTGTGGTTAATTTCATTCTAAATTAATCGCAGTTTTGTCCAATTTATGGTTAATTTTCTACCAGAGAATATCTCTGAAAAAAATTGGTAATTCTAACGAAATAATTCTTGAGAGTTTCAACTAACAATAAATAATTTCTTTGAATAAACTACATATTTTTTTTTACTACTAAGTACTTTAGTTTCAAAAAAATGTTTAGTTGATGCAAATAAATAATGAATTGATCAAACAAAAAAAATTATTTAGTTGGAACTCGTTAAAGAAATATTTACTTAATATTACTAAATTGTTTTTCAGCGTAAACAAAGAATTAACTTTAAAAGACGCGTACTAATCGAAAAGAGAAACAGTCAATTCCGCTTCTGGTTCCTTATTACATCCCGCGTGAGTTACACACTTCCGAAAAGGAATTTAGAAAGCGGCGATCGGCGTTGATACAGTTGCGAAACGGCGCGAGCCACTTTTCGAGGACGAAACGATTGACGATTGACTGATGCACGAAGGACGAGCGTCGTTTTGATTTTTCGACTGACTAATGCCCCGTTAAAGCACGAGCCCAAGTGACAACGGGGCAAAGTTGTAAATCCTCTCGTAAAATCATGCCGGACGGCCTGCGCGAAACGATAAATATTAATGCTTGCCCAGAAACCGCTTCTTTTTTTCTCCCCCCCCCCCCCCCCGCTTTTTTAGCCTTTTTCTCGTCCTTTTTCAAACTCGGACACGACCATAAATCATTTCGGTGGAAGAAGCTTGTCAGCAAAAAATACGGCGAATAAAGATGACCCGTGGTATAGGGGTTTGTTTCGGCTGCTACAGCCCTTCTTTTTTTGCTCCACTTGCCAGTCGTCCGTCTTTTTCAGCTCTCCCGCGCTCTTTAACCCTTTTTTTCGCCGATGCACTCTCCCTTCCCCTTATTATTCACGCATCGGTAGGAATTTCTAATGATTTATTTATTTCTGTACAAACAGGCCAGGCCTCCTTTATCGCCTGTGCATTAGCAAAAAATGATTTATTTTATTAAATCGGCGAGGACCTGCGTGTAAAGGGTCCATTTTCTTTGGATATTCGGAGCGATGTGTCAAAACAATAATTTATACAAACTTTGAATTTACGATATCGAATTAATATGGGAATGTGTTTCGAGATACATGCTGGACTATTATGCGTTTCGTAAAATATAATCACGCGATTTATTTCCAATTATTACTCTCGATTGCAGATTTGTATTTAATTGTTCCCTCAAAATGGAAATTATATGTGTACTTGTTTTTAAATGTTAAGTAACTTTCAAGGAAAACATTTTATAACACCTGACCTATTAAAATTGGTTTCCGCTAATTTCGTTTTCATTTTTATGTTTTTTTAATGTCTAAAACAGGTTGAAGTATTATAAATAAAGATGTATGTTTATTTGAAAAATTATTGAAAAGGTGTTTAAAAATTAAATTCCAATTAGATCACTTTAGTTTTCTTTAAAAAATCACGATGTTTTTTAATAATACGTTATTCGTTGAATAACAAAAGTATCGTATTCTTAATAAATAAATTAAATTTAAGACTTTAGAAATGTTTATTTCTTAAAATAAATTTAAGACTTTAGACAAAAACCTCTGCGAATACATTGGTACCTTGCTTCTTCAAATTTAATACAGTACTTTTCATTTTGTTCAAAATTAATAATCTATATTTTTTCAAGAGCAAACTTTAGGTATTAATCCTACAGATTTTGAAAATAATTTCTTTTATCAATTCTATAAAAATACAATTCTCCTAACTGTTATTAGTTTACAATAATTGTTATAAATAAATGAAAAAAATATACATTTGTTTTATTGAAAAAATTTGGAAAATCTGTCTGATGGAGGAGCTGAGTCACCGGAGCAGAAAAAAATGATGATAATTAGCATCGAGAGGTAAATTTAAAGAAAAAGGGAACGGCTCCTAGCTCATCTCTCAAGGTGCCACGCCTCGGTTACTTTTGACGTGGTGGTCCTAACGTCCCCGTCCTTCTCGACAAAGTCACCGCCCCTGTCGCCCGAAGAATCTTACCTATGCATCCACACGGCCACTTCTCCCATTCTAAATTACGTCAGACACGGGCTGCGCACAAGTGCAGGCTTATATTTTTCCAACGTTTTTTTTGTTCACGGTTCGACTTAAATAGGTGGTGATACAACACCGAGATTTCCCGGGGCTCGGGGGTGTGACACCTACTGGTCTACTGCGGCATACGGCGGCTGATTTTTCTCTATGATAGTGCGGAATCACACACAGATTTCTGAGAAAACATAAGTTTGAATGATCATCGAAACTTTGTATATTACACGTTATAAATTGCACCTTATATCATGTAAATTATTTACTTTCTCGAATGACTTATGTTGATTTAAATTTAAATAATTATAAATAATAGTTTTCTTTTTTAAATAATAAAGCGTCACTTTGAAGTAAATTTTTAATTTAACCTTAAAATTTAAATAATTTATAGAGTTTAATCTAAGCTTTGAACGGGGAGAGAATGGTTTGATAAAAATGATTTCCACACATTGAATAAAAAATTTAATAAAAATTAACACAAACATGGTAAAAATTTCAATCTTCCTGAGTATATTTTACAATATTGGATGGTAATTTTTACCAGTCAGATCACAAAATCCTAAGATTACTAGAAAAATAGTAATTTTTATCGAGCCATTCTTTCCGTGAATGAATTTCAAGGAATTATTAATTTCAAATATTCAAGTATTAAGCGAATAATTTTCTTGATAAATAAAATAAAAAGAATATATTCTTAATTTTCGAAAATAATTACATTAACTTAAATAAATTTGATATCAAATAAAAATTCAATATCCCACTAATTTAGCAAAATTCAATCCAACAATTTCTCGAAACATCCGAAAATAAATATTTCGTCGGTGCGCACACAAAAGCCTAATCTATTTTAGTCTATATCCATTACGATCTAACCAAGTTAATTTGTCCCAGTAATATAGTTCGAGAAATAAGTGGGCCGTGCTTATAGGACTGCAAATTGCTCCGGGTACATAAGACACAAAAGGACCAAATGACTAATGGAAGCGGCGATTGTGTGTTGGCGAATCCGTTGAAAGCCCGCGAAACATAAAGTGCCGGATCTCTCGAGGCCGCGTAGGAAGTGGCGGTGCAATTTTCTTCGGTTTATAGATGCGCGTGGAGATCGCTCGAGTGCGCCGCGCGGCGTAACGAGCGGAAACAACGCTAATGAGAGAACAGATAGGGTAGTACCGGCAGCCCGCCTGATTGGAGATGAAAATTAATTGGTTCAATGGAGTGGAGTGCGGCACAAGTGGCGGGAAGTGAGCAACTTGCCGGCGAACCCTCCTCTTCGTGCGCGACTGTGCACTTGGACGGGTGTTTCAATTCGAAAATTTCGTACTCGCAGTTTGGAGTTACGTAAGGGGTTGGATGAATATTTTGCACTCCAGAAAGATCATTTGGGAATGGAAGGTTTATCTAGAATTACGTTTACTTTTGGTTTAAAAGCGAAAAGTATATGTACAGTATTAGATCGAATATTATAAAGTAAGGCAAGTGAATTATTTAGTTTTGAGCATCTATGAAAAATCTACCGAAAATTGTTTTATTAGAATGCTGAAAAGAAAGACACTAAAATGTTTCAGTTTAGATAATTTAATACATTTTGAGCTTAGAAATATAGATTACTCCTTACTTAATTTTGGTATGCAAAAGATCCTATCTTTGCTATAAAATATAAAAAACCAGTTCGTATACTAGTCTCCATAAAATAATTCCTTACCTTTTTCCGCCATTTCATAGACTTTCTGGTAAATAACCATTAACTGGATGAAATATGTTAGAAAAAATTTCGATGGAAGAAAATAATCCATTTTCAGTGCGAGGTAAGAAGCAAAATTTAAAACTTTTTTTTTAAAAAAACACCCATCATCTTATTGTGCCAACAATTTTTACAAGTTGTTATTGTATGATGAACTTATTTTCGTAAAAAAAGGAAATTATAAATTATTCTATTAAGCATAGGACTTGACAGTATACCTTTAATCAAAATTGTCTTGATAATAGAAATGCATTGGAAATTCGACCCTAAAATTGAACTGCAACTAATTCACTCAACTGTAATATAGTCATCGATAACTAAATAGTCACTGATTCTATAAGTCATAAGCATTCCACTTGTAGCCTTACGCGAAAAACATTCAACAACAAACAAGTGCATTTGATTCAATTTGATTGAAATTAACTCAAACGCACTTGTAAAACCGACCAGCTTCGATATAACAATAACAGACAAAAGCACTTCCTCGACGATTGCTCGCGAATATCCCTCTACAAAGCAGTCAAGTTACCCATCCCCCAGGAACAATTAGCCGATGCAGCGATGCACTTATCGCGCCGCGAGTCGGAATTCGCGGATCCCTCGCTGTTCTCTCGCTTCGCGCCTTATCTAATCTCCGCGCGCGCCTGAGTGATTGAAACGCATTGAAACGAGACCGAGGGAGATGCGCGGCCGATTTAATTTCCAGAGAAGAGGCACAATGCCGGCGATATTATTGTCGGCTGTCTGCGCGCGCGCGCGGCCGCGATGACTAATAGATTTCGAGAGGCGGTCCATCCATCTCGGCTCGGCTCTCCGCGTGTATCGACGCAAAATCGAAGCGGCCCCGGCGACGCATTTATTCGCCATTGGCCACGGACGCGAAGGCCCGGCTCGGAACATTAATTATCGCGCGAGCTAACTGATGCACTGCGTCCGGGCGCAATCGCTTTAAACGCGCGCGCTTCTCTTTCTTTTGCACTTCCGCGCGCAACGCGAAATGTTTGGTAATGCGGCCGTTAGCGGGACGATGAGATGCTGAGAAACGCGGGGACTGGAATTAAAGTTCTGGTGGAGATTTTTAAAGGAATGTTACTTTTTTCTTTTATTTATCGAAAACCCAGAGTAATCAAATTACGTACCAATAATTCCGGTCGTATTATTTAAAAATAATAAGTTTTGATTTAGGAAAGTCGATAATGTAGTAAAATTTTAATGTTCTTTCAGAAAAATAACCAGAACGCAGATTAGTTATCGGGAGAGACGTCTAAGAGTCCACCTGGCGGAAAATTTAGCAGGTAATATTTTTCAGGTTACATTTCTATTTTCTAAACTGGCCAGTTTATCGGAGTGAAATATTTGAAAGATTGTTTGATTGATGGAAGAAAAGTAGACGATTTTCAGCAAGGATATTAAAAAAGTCCACGTATATTAAAGCACATTAGTGATGTAATGTAAATCGTAGCATTAATTTTATAAGTATCTGTAATGTATTTTAATAAATCACTTAAAAAAAATAGATTAAGTGAAAAATTTATGAACCTTATTTGCTAAAGTCCACATTATATTTCATCCAATTATAATAATTAATTATTTTTTAAACGGAGTTACATAATCCTGAAATATTTCAAGTTTTATACTGCTCACGCTTCCCCGGGTTTATGGACATTTCCAAGTTCGAGATGCTGAGTGTCTTAAAAAAAAATCACCGCACAATTTCCCACAGTCGAGATTCTCAAGAAAGCTCTTAAAAAAGAATTCAGCAAAAATCTCGACCTCTCCA
This sequence comes from Eurytoma adleriae, assembly GCA_900480045.1. Lineage (NCBI taxonomy): Eukaryota > Metazoa > Arthropoda > Insecta > Hymenoptera > Eurytomidae > Eurytoma > Eurytoma adleriae. The sequence continues at coordinate 2,448 of UXGC01000598.1, read as the reverse complement.
TACCGCGAACACTTATTATGTCAAAGCTCTTAATACGCTTACGAACTCGGCTTTACTCGCCTCTCGAAAAGCCGTCAATTTTCATTAAAATTTATCCCCCGTCCGCGGCGTTTCTCAAGCGGCAAATTGGCGCATAAAATGATTTCGAGGCGCCACGGCCCGCAGATCTCCAATTAGATAAGGTAATTAAAAAATTACGGATCGATAAATAAAGGAGTAACGACGACCGGGGCTCACCGGTCAGTTCCTAAACACTCGGCTCGGGCGAGTACAAAACATCGCGAGCTGCGCCTCCCGCTCGCTATGAATTCTCGCGTCCGTAAAATCCGCCGTTTACGACTCGCGCGCCTCGTAATGTGGCAGATATCTCCATACGGTCCGTCGCGGCCGCGCTGGCTCCTCTCTTCCCCCCCGGCTCGAGTGCCACCTTTTTCATTAAAAATGCCTACTTTACGGCAGTTCGCGAAGCGCGATAAAAGCGAACGACGCGCGTGTCTCCTCTCGATCGTCCACTTCATTATTTTATTGATTGCTTTTGAGGAGAGCAGAGGATGAAATGGAAAGAGGACGAAATTTTCGCGCGGTTTTTTGAATGCGCATCGTGTGAGCTGACCGCAGAGACACGTGTCACGGAAAAACGCAGGCGACTCTTTTCGATAGGTCATTTCATTGTTTTATTAAATGCGTCACACTATACCCTGCAAAAGCTAGAAAAATGCATACACCGGTCAATTTATGGTTAATTTTCTTATAGGGTAGAAAGAGAAAAAGATTGTTTTAACGCGATTCCTTCATGTAAAAGTAACAATTTGAAAAATCAAGCTTTATTTACTAGTCGCTCGCTTCATTATAAAACTATTAGACGAGGAAAGTAAGGGATGGAAACTGTTTTCTTTCTGGTTTTTTCAGTTATGATCAGTTTGGAAAATACATTATACCTATAACGAAAACTATTACTTGGTAAATTTCTCGCCAAATGGATACATAGGTAACCAATCTATAATTTCAGTTTTATGCCCTCTACAGTTGAATTAGTGAAAAACCACTAAAATTATTGGAACTTGCTCCACTAATCACTGAATAGTTGAGCTTTTTCACTACTTTTTAGAGGATTTCCACTAATTGTAGTGATTTTTTTCACAAATTCAACTTTAGTTAGTATGTATAGGTTAAATAGCCAGGCCAACTCCCTAAGCTGAATCTTATCGGTACTGGACCATCCCTCTAATATTTAAAAAAAGTCTCGTAATCAAATGTTACTATAAATAAAGAACCGAGATCAATTCACGGAAAATGATTTTACTCACATTTTTTTTTTAAACGCTCGCGGGATAGATAAAAAGCCCGCTTGCGCAGGAAAGCGCAAGCGATGCCGAGCGGACAGTGCGCACACAGGGATGGGAAATGAGAAATACGGCGCACTGAATTATGAGCCGTCGTAAATAACCGGCGATGGCAATATTTTGTCACCTTTATTGCCTCGCGCTTTTTGTTTGATCGTAAATTCGGTGGCTGCTCGGGTATCGTGCAGGTACTGCAACCGCTCGCTCGCGCGCTACGAGATCGGCCCGCTCGTCCCGCAGCGCTCGCCTCTCCCGCATCTCGAGAGACTCGCTTGCGCTGCACGGCGGTTCGCGTGTACTTCCGTCTTCGCTACCAGGAGCGGCCCCGGCGCAAAAATCCACCAATTTCTCTTCGCCCGGCTGCTGCGGCGGCGGCCGCGGTTGTGCCTCTCGCCGGATGATTTAGAGAGACGTATAAACGCGATCCGCGTGCGCGCCTTTGACTCGTGACGTATTTACTCCCCTAAGACAATGGTCGTTTGTTAAGTGTTTCCCCGATTGCGATCTCGAAAGTCACTGTATATTGCACTTTATCAATGATAGAAATGTGACTTTTTTTCTTTCGTTACGCGGAGGAAAAGATGAGGACTAAAGAAGTCAGAAATTACAAAAGAACTTTATTTATTATTCTTTATACTGTAGCTTTGCGAGATAAATTTGAATTTTTCGTTGTAAGAAAAATTATATTTTAAAATTATATTTTAAAATTCATATTTATTTCGGAAGTATTTTAATTTATTTGTAGATTCTTCTTAATATTTTTTAAAGCACAAGATGCTGAGTTCTTAAAAAATTTTGGCAGTATATCGCGAAGCATCTAAAAAGCAAGTTGATTAATTAATAACTAAATGTCTAGTTTAAGAATTTTACTAACACGTTAATCCCGATGTACTTTGCTAGTGTCTTAAAAAAGATGTTGGTACAACAATTCCACAGCCGAGATTCACAAAAAAGCTTTTGAAAGAGAATTCAACAAAATTTCAACCTTCACACGCGAACCCTTATCCTTACTAAAAAAGAGAATCCTGACTAAAAAAGAGAATGATGAAAAGTGAAGCCTCTATTGATTGTGATTGGCCAGTTTGACGCGGAGATTTGAAATTTG